>CM044015.1:35924218-36066000 GCA_024085815.1 Flaveria linearis
TGTGTTTTTCGTGGATACCCTACCAATTATCATAGTTATCGTTGTCTCAATCTCTCCACCGGGAAAATCGTTCTTTCCTGGCATGTAACCTTTGATGAGACAACTTTTCCATTCGCCTAAAATCCTTCTAACCCACCTCACCATATGACATCCTTGACCCTGATCCCTCTCCTTTAATATTTCGGTCCACAGCTTCTAGTCCACCATTCTCCACCACTCAATCACCACCTGTAAGCCCTCCTACCTCGACACATCCATCCCTTCATCCTAGACCATCGCCAACCACTCCGTACACCTACGTATACTAACGCCGCATGAAACAAAACCCACCACCAACCTCTTCAGCTGCTGCTTCGCCCACTGTTGCTTCTGTTACCCTGTCACTGTCACCGGGTCAACCCTCAAATACACCACCACCTCCTCCACCACCACCTCCACCACCACCCCTCACCACCCAAGCCCACCCTGTGATAACTCTATCTTGGGCTGAAATCACCAAACTAAACCTCCATTCAATCTCCACACCTATTCCACTAAATACTCCAACCTTTCTCTGTTACCCAAGTCACAAAAACAGCCCTTGTCCGACCCGAACTGGCTCTCTGCCATGAACGATGAGTATCGTGCTTTAACAGAAAATGAAACATGACATCTAGTCCCATGACCTGGAGATGCTCACATTATCCATTGCATGTGGTTATATAGGCATAGATTCCATGCCAACGGGTCTGTAAAACGCTATAAAGCGTGACTGGTTATGAATGGAAAATGTCAACAGGTAGGCATTGATTGGTATGAAATGTTTAGTCATGTTGTTAAACCAACCACTGTTCGCATGGTCTTAAGTCTTAAAGTTTCTCTCTCTTGGCCCACCAATCAATTGGAAGTTAAGAATGCATTTCTTTATGGGAATCTCAATGAAACAGTGTATATGTTTTAGCCCCTGGGTTTGTTGACCATGCACATCCATCGCATGTATATCGCCTCAAAAAGTCTCTATACGAGTTGAAACAAGCCCCAAGGGCATGGTACCAACGCTTTGCATCATTCATTCAAACTTGGGGGTTCAAAAGCACAGTATGTGATATATCATTATTTGTTTATAAAAATGGCTTCAAGCTAGCAAACCTGCTTCTATATGTTGACGACATCATTTTAACTGCTTCAGATACAGGTCTACTAAATCATTTCATCACTTTATTATCCAAAGAATTTTCCATGTCGAATTTGGGGCCACTTAATAATTTTCTTGGCATACAAGTTACAAAGAAAAACGAGGGCCTATTCTTATCACATGAATCTTATGCCTCTGATATCTTAACCCGTGCTAACATGCAAGACTGTAACCATGGGCAACCCACTGCCTGATGCTTCTTTGTATCGAAGTCTTGCGGGGGCGTCACAACACTTGACCTTTACTCGACCTGACATTGCTTATGCTGTTCAACAGGTCTGTCTCTTTATGCATGCCCCTCGTGAGCCTCATTTCTAGTTCCTCAAACGTATATTGAAATATTTAAAAAGTACACTTCATTATGCCCTTCACATTCGCCCTTCCAAGTCCGTGCGCCTAATGGCTTATTCGGATGCTGCTTGGGGGGCTGCCCCAGCTCTAGAAGGTCTACATAGGGGTATTGCGTATTCCTTGGTGATAACCTGGTCTCTTGGTCTTCGAAACATCAACCACTATTTCACGATCAAGTGCTGAGGCTGAATATCGAGGGGCGCCAATGCCACCGCTGAAACATCGTGGATTAGAAATCTTCTAGTATATTTGCATGTTCCACTCCGCACAACAACCATCATATACTGAGATAATGTTTCAGCGGTACATTTTTCCCAGAACCTAGTTTAACGTCAACGCACTAGGCAAGTTGAAATTGACATACATTTTGTGCATGAAAAAGTTCGCCTTACTTTAGTTCGGGTTCTCCACGTCCCTGCCGACTATCAGTATGTCGACATCTTCACGAAGGGACTTCCTCGTCAGCTGTTCACTCGCTTTAGGTCCAGTCTCAGCATTCACCCATCTACAGCTTTGACTGTGGGGGACTATTAACCGACTCATAATATTGTATTATCTTTAGTATTATATTTTCTACATTTTGTATTTATCTTTGTTTCCTTGTGTAGCACATTATTAGTTGTATCTTGTAATTCTATTTATATGAATAGTGGGAAGGAAAAGATGGTCGGTGGAATTCAAATTATTTCATATGTTTTCCTCTATTTCCGGTCATTTTGTCTTAGATAGGTTTATTGACTGGATGATGAAATTTACAAATGCTCAAAACGAAACTTACATGCAATCAGAACTTTGCTTTTGTAGTTACATTAAGCCTATACTTATAAAAATTAAAAAAAATCACCCCTCAGTTTCTCCTGAAGAATGGATACAGTAGAGGTACCATCGACAAGACTCTTTTCATCAAAAAGAGTGGAGAAGACATTTTGCTTGTACAAGTCTACGTTGATGACATCATATTTGGTTCTTCAAACGACCAAATGTGCAAGGACTTTGAAAGCATAATGAAGCAGAAGTTTGAGATGAACGATTAGATCTAAGTTAGTATTTTATAATGTTTACCCTTAGATCTTGTTTCTAATGAACGATTAGATCTAAGTTAGTATGTGTGAAACGGATCCGTAGCAATAGCTGCGATATGCCGCTGCTAATGTGTCGCTGCTATTGACCGTTGCCGCTATCGGCCTTGGTTGCCGCTAATAGTGTTGTCTTTATTAAGAACATTTCTTGTAGTGACCTCTGGACATTCTAACTATGGTTCCATTAAAAAGATAGCTAAATGCTTTCTTTCTAGTTTCTCATTATTATAACTTCAATTTATTTTAGATTGTTCGATATGTTGAAGTGGATTTATGGATCAGCTAAACTGGGACGGCTTACCATCCCAAGAGCTATAGATTGGAGGAAACATGGAGCAGTGAACAACGTACAAGACCAAGGAGTTATACCTTCTTGTTGGGCCTTTGGGGTGGTTGTAGCTCTAAAGAAGGCAATCAAATTACTCACCGGAAAGCTATTAAAGCTTTCTGAATGGCAGATTGTTGACTATTACAGCCGAATTCTTCCTACATGTTGTAAGGATTCCTATAAGTCGGATGCAGCCAAAACACTCTAAGTCTTCCTGCATGCTGCACAGAAGAACATGAAGTAGAAATGCTTTGGAAGTTTTACACTTCACTTCAGAAATATTCTGAGTGTAAAATCTTCCGAAGCCAAGACCAATATCTTCCGAAGCCAGAAATGAAGCCTTCCGAAGCTTCAAAGACAAAGTCTTTTCAAGCCAAAGAACCAAGACATATTCTGCCGAAGACTTTTATCAGACATGGTTTTATCTGATGTACTTTTTCAATAAAGCTGAACCACTTTCCGCTGCCACTCTGGTTGGTCACCAACTTGCATGAGTTGGTGAAAAGGTCCATGCTTTAGGAAAACTATACATTGAGGTCTTGAGTCTGTTCTTTCTACTTTATGTACCTTTATCCTTTTTGTAATATATTAGGATGTGAGCTATGGCATGTCATAGTCACCTGTCATAAGGCAATCTACCTTTTGACTCTACATTTGATTTTGTAGTTGTCTAATCTTATGTATCCAGCTGGCTTTCATAGTATGGCAGGCTGTAGGTTGTAGTATATAGTGTCTCAAGTCCTGTAACTTAGAAGGTGTGCAAATGCTTATGCTTGAATACTTGTAACTTTGAACTTGAGAAGCAATATACAGCATCCTTGAAAACCAACTACTTGTGTTGTTATCTTGTTCTGTTTCTAAGTTTACTTGTGTTCTTTACATCATCATAACCAGTTCCCTATTTGATTTGTTAAGTGTTCTTATACACTCTCCTCATTGTGTTGTTGGGTTGTAAGTGCTACCCTTCACCGGTCCTGCAATTGGTATCAGAGCTTTCCAGGCTCTTGATATAAGATCTTACCATCTTAAGATCCCTCACACACACAAAGTACTTAACAACTCAAATGGCAGCTCTTTCTAAAGCTGATATGGAAACTGGTACCATGACCAAGTCCCCACTGATCACTCCTGAAGACTTCGACAAATGGTGCACAAGAATGGAAGGCTTCATCAAGTGTGAAGACTCAAGGATGTGGGACTCAGTTGTTAATGGTCATTTCTTACCAAGCACTACTTCTGCTACTGGTAATCATATCATCCCAAAAGATGTGGATGATTACTCAGAAGAAGATAGGAAAAGAATAGAGCTTGATCAAAGGGCCATGACTTCTCTTCAAACTGCTCTTCCAAACTCCATCTACAGAGGCTTCAAGAAGTGCAAGACAGCTAAAGATTTATGGGAAGCACTGAAGCTCATGTATGAAGGATCCAAGGAAACTAAAGAGAACAAGAAGGATCTCTTAAAGCAAGAGTTTGAGAACTTCACTTTCAAGGCTGGTGAGACCCTGACTCAACAATACTTCAGGTATGTTGAGATAGTGGACACTCTAGTGGATGTTGGAGTAACTCTTGAGAACAGGGACATAGTAAGGAAGTTCATGTCTTCACTTCCTAAACTATGGACATATTATTGTGTTGTGATCAAGAGAACTTCGGACCTTAAGACTCTTACTCTTATAGAGTTGTATGGTATCCTGAGTGCATTCCAGATGGAGATAAACATGCAAAACTCCTCTGGTAACTCCAATAACCAACTGAGTTCAGCTCTTCATGTGGATGAAAGGGAAAGCATTGAACCACAACATCAATTGCTATGCTACCCTGACAACTCACAAAACGGGCCTTTGATCGCCTTCCCAGAGACACCAAGAGAAAGCTACACTCTAGGAAGTCCCTCCAAGAGACAAGTTCTTCTCATGCCTTTGTCTCAGCTGATGAAACCTCTGGCAACTTTCTCTTCACTCTTAAAGACATGGACTATATCTATCCAGATGATCTGGAGTATATGGAGATAGTTCAGCAAAAGGCTCTTCTCACTCACAGAGCCAAGAAGTTCTACAAGAGGACTGGGAGAAAGTTTCCAAGCAATACATCCTGTGAAAAGTTTGGGCTGGACAAAAGCAAAGTAAAGTGCTACAACTATAACAAAATGGGGCACTTTGCAAGAGAGTGTAAGGCACCAAGAACAAATGGTGGCCAAACACAAACCAGACCTAACTACACTAAGAAAGCTCACCAGAATAAGAAGCCAAAGCAGCAAGCTGCAGTTGCTGTTGAAGGAGGCTTTGACTGGAGATTTCAGATAGAAGATGCATCTCCAAACCAAGCTCTTATGGCAGACCATGATGAAACCAAGGTATTAGAAAATCTTTGCTCTTCTGAATGCATTGCTAAAGTAAATAGATACAGGTCATATAACTTAGAGCTGAGATCTGACCTTGAGTCCTTAAACATCTTAAAAGCTCATTTTAAAAGAGCTGAAATTGATTATAAACTCAAAATATAAGATTTAGAGAAAACCATTTCAACTCTTAAACATGAGCTAACAAATTACAGGACTCAGATCGAAGATCTCATAGCTAAGTTAACTGAATGCCAGGCTGAGCTTGTGATCAGCAAAGCTAAGGTAGAAAACTGTGTTCTTGAAGAAGAAACCTTCAAGAACATAATATCCTCATCCTACACTACAGAAATCTCTGGGTACACGATTGGATATGAGTACTGCTTATCATCCACAAACTGACGGCCAGAGTGAGCGTACCATACAGACTTTGGAGGATATGCTCCGTGCTTGTGTGATTGATTTCGGGAACAACTGGGAAGTTCACCTGCCATTGGTGGAATTTTCCTATAATAACAGTTATCACACTAGCATACAGGCAGCACCTTTCGAGGCTTTGTATGGGAGAAAATGTAGATCACCGGTTTGCTGGGCTGAAATTGGTGATAGTCAACTAACGGGTCCCGAGCTAGTACATGAGACAACTGAGAAGATTGTGCAGATACGGAACCGTATGGCTGCAACGCGAGATAGGCAGAAAAGTTATGCTGACAAGAGACGCAAACCTCTAGAGTTTTAAATTGGTGACAAGGTCTTATTGAAAGTCTCACCGTGGAAAGGCGTAGTTCGGTTTGGCAAGCGAGGAAAGCTGAATCCGAGGTATGTTGGACCATTTAAGATATTGGAAAGGATAAGTCCAGTGGCCTATCGACTTGCCTTACCTAATTCACTGAGTGGAGTCTATAATGTGTTTCACGTTTCAAACCTGAAAAAGTGTCTATCGGACGAGACACTAATTGTACCACTAGAGGATGTTCAAGTGGATGCACAATTACGCTTTATCGAAGAACCAGTTGAGCTGATGGATCGTGAGGTGAAAACACTTAAGCAAAGCAAGATACCTATAGTCAAAGTTCGTTAGAACTCGCGACGTGGACCGGAATTCACGTGGGAATGTGAAGATCAAATGAAGCTTAAGTACCCTCAACTATTCGAGACGATGCCTGCAGATAAAGGTATTGATTTAAATTTCGGGACGAAATTTCTTTCAACATGGGGATGATGTGACAACTCATCCAAAACTCACTAGATTTCGATTTCTGTGTGCCAATGCAGTAGACCAGTGATGGAACACTCTCACCATGTGATGGAACACTCTCATCATGTAACGCAATTTTCGGGAAGAAAATTCTTTCAACATAGGGATAATGTGACATCCGGTAATTTTCCGTTACTAAACTCCGTTAGTTCCGTTAAGTTTTGCATACACGTGTCGTAAGCACACACTAGTTGTCGTTTGATGTTGGTGACTTAATAATAATTAATAATGTTGAATTAATAATCTAGTGAACGATGAATTTTATCGCATAACGTGGAAAAGCGTGTGTTAATTCGTACGTCTTGTGTTTTTATAAAATAAAATATATAAGTGTTACCATTAGTTTATATGTTCATATTACTAAGTTCAAAACACCTTACAAGGAGGTGAAAAGCTTAAATATTATAAAAATACAAAACACAAGGGTTAAAGGGTAAATTTTTAAATTAAACTAAAGAAAACAAACCCTAGCCCCCACACCCCCCCACCCCACGATCTCGACCTGCTCTCTCTCTCCCTCTCTTTGCAAAAAACAGCCAAGAACGAGCAATTGGGCACGGTTTTGATCGATTACAAGCATTACAACACGTTAGAACCTTCAATTACAAGCCATTACAAGTTTAAAGGTTAGATTTTTATGAGTTTTCATGTATTTTGATGAAACCGAAACATAAGCTGCGAAATTGGGCTTCATGGGGCTGAATGTTGATCAATTGTTGATGTTAACATGTTAGTTTGATTGTATACATGTTAGTTAACGTTGATTTTGCAAGAAAACTATGTTTTTGTTTGGTTGTTCATACTTTTTGATGAAGATGAACCCTAGTTTCGAATTTGGTGATGATAATGTGAAATTGATGATTGTTAGGTGAATGTATGATGATTAGTAGGTTGTATGAATGCTAGGAAACATGGATCATGCAAGAAATTGATGAATTGAGGGTTTGTTCATAGGTTACTAATAATAGTAACTTTATTTTGCATGTAACGTTGAATTGGTAATGTGTTGATGTTATGGATGTGTTTATGATGTTGATTAGGTGCTAGATTGTTGGTATGAATGCTAGAAAACTTAGAATGAATGTTGTTATTCATATCTTGCCAAAGTAGAAACTTTTTGGATATGAATGGATGAATTATGCTAGTTTGATGTTGTTGATCATGTTTAGGTGTTGTTATGAACTTGAAATAGTATATTATTGATGAATTGTATATACATTGGGTGTTTAGTAGATTTGGGATATACTTTCCCAAAAGGGAAACTTTATTTTGGATGAACATTGGATATTGGGAATTGGACATGTTCTTGACATTAGGATCATGCTAGAATGCTTGTTGTGGATGCCTAACATGATAGAACATGTTAATTAGGTTGTATGGAATGTTTATATGATTATGTGTGGTTTATGCACTTTGATGATCATGTATGGTATTGAAGGTTGATTAGTAACTAGGACATCATGTTTGGGACTGGAAATCAATCATCTTGATGTATGTTGTATGTGATGGGCATTTTGAATGTGTTGAGGTTGGTATGGATGATTAATTGGTAAATTATTTGTTTTAACCCTTATATGCTAAGTCATGGTTATAGGTCACACTAGAAAGTTATGCATGATCTGACCTTTTTATGATGCATTAGTGGTGTTATGGATACACTGATATATGCTCATGTCTGTTTAAATGGTTTACAACACATAATGTCACCAACGGGTCAAACGGGTCAACTGGGTCAAACATGTCTATTCTTCTAAAACCTTAAGTCTTTGGTTGTAGTGCACTTAGGGTTTCACATATTCTCTGTTTACACATACTCATGTACTTACATGATCTAGGTAACCTCTGAGGGTTGACTGTCCACTTTTCTTTCAAGTAAACTCTAAGTAATCAATACGCGTATCAGGTGAGTTCATGCCCTATTGTTTACTTAATCTCTTTTTGTGGGAGATAGCATATTGGTAACTCTACAAACGCTTTATGTATTTAAGTTGTGTATGATACTAATATAGTGCTGTTTACCATGATAAAGTCCTCACACTTTCGAATTGTTAATATTGAATAGCGGGGAAACTTGGGTGGTACTACTGGGTCTGACGAGCCCCACCTGTGTGACTCGAGGTCAACCGGGTGCAATTTGTCCTATGAACATTTGTCACAACCTGGTAAGTCGTGACAGGAGGCAAACATATCACAGTCAGCTTCAATTGCGAAATCACTATGTATTAATATCTATTGTTAATAGACTAGCTATCTGTTACAGTACACATGCTTATATATCACAACTGTTAAACTGTTATGTTTAAACGCAAACTCTTGAACTCACCAACCATTATGTTGACATTTTAGTATGCTATTCTCACGTTGATAACTCAGCTTGCCACTAGGAGCACAGCACGGGTCGAGCATGCATTCTGAGACTTAAACTATAAACACATTTACTTGTCTTTACATTTTGGGTTTTAAATAGTTGATTGGTGTATGTTTTGCCATATTATACATTTGTATATTTTGGGTTTGTCTTATTTACAATACGCTTCCTCATGGTTTTAAAGTTTGAACTTTGGTTTGTTTTATTTTAAAATTGGCATATAGAGTCGTTCCGAGTAACTATTGACTGTGATCCTGATTTGTTCACACGCCCTCCGCACGTGGATTTTGAGGGTGTGACACAACATGCAACGGATGAAGATCTAAGTCTAAGTATGTGCAGCGGATGAAGTCACCCCACAGCAGATGAACAAACAGACAGCGGACACAAGATACTCAACAAATGTTCATCCACAGCGGATGAAAATTCCACAGCGGATGTTCATCCACAGTGGATGAAGATCCTATAGCTGACAACAATCAACACTGCACAATGGATCAACAATCTTCTTCCACAGGGGACAACCAATCATTGACAGCGGACGACCAATCATCATAGCGCATAGCTTGTAGACTTAGGATTATTTATGTAATTTTCATTTACATAAGGGTATTTTAGTAATTGTACATAGTTATGTGTATAGGCTATAAATAGGATACTACCCTAATCCTTTGTAAGCTTTTTGAGCAATTAATCAACAGGCAATTGTTATTGTTTTTCAGGCATTCAAACACACACAATCACATACACATAAACACACACACTAAATTTATACAACTTAATCATGGGTTTCCACACTATGTTTATTGTTTGTTGATATTGAGAGATATTGAAAAGATCCTTAGGACAGTCAACCTGTTCATGTTGAATATTGTTCTATAAAGTTCATGTTCAACATGTGTTGATTTCATCATACCTCTGATAGTTGACCCATACTGCTAGGCACAAAGCATGCTCATGAATACAGGACTCGTTCATTAATTCATTGGTCAATCACAAAGATTGGACCCTAGATGTGTATCCTCTTGGGCTGAAACAACTGCACATCAGTTGAGCTAACAACAACAAGGTCATGCACCTCCATTCATTTTGTTTGCAAGGTTTTCATTCATCATAAGGGCCTGGGTGTAATCTCCATTAAGTTCTACTGTCTTTCTTTTATTCCTTTATATCCACTTGATTATGAATAATATTTTTATGGTATCTATTGTTTAATAGCCACATAACATGAAGTATTTATAATAACATTCGTAATTGCAGCCCATAAAAAGAATATAACATTAAAATCATCAAATAAACATAATCTTCCATTAAATATAAAAATCATCACTTAAACTCTATTCCTACAATTTTAGAAAAACCTAAGTATTTGCAGCGCATGAGTAAAGTACACAGTGGATGAATTAAAAACTAAATGTCCATAGCGGATAACCAACGTCCACAGTGGATGAAGTAATTACTAAGTGTCCACAGTGAATAGTTAATGTCCAAAGCGGATGACTAAGGCTTAGTAAGGCATATAATGGATGACTTAAGGTTCACAACGGACATGCATGCATACTTAAGTGTCCACAACGGACAGTCATTGTCCACAGCGGACAGTCATTGTCCACAGCGACAGTCATTGTCCATAGCGGACAGTCATTGTCCACAGCGGACAGGCTAAAATGCTTAAGTTTCCACGGCTGACGGTTAGTGTCCACAACAAACAGTTTATGTCCACAGTGGATAGCATAATATTCCATCCCAAATATCTATAGCGGATGACCCAAGGCCCACAGCGAATAGTCTGTTTAACTACTTATGTTCAACTATTGCAAATTCTAATCCCATACAACATTTTAAATGTAAACTTAGCATAGATCTACCAGATGCACACTTATGACATAACAAACAACCATTTATCATCATAGAAATTCTTTTTAAAAACTCACATTTTTGTAAATGTCATATTTTTCTTGAAAAAAACATAGTTTTGTCAAGAAACGTCATTTTTGTACACATATTAGCCCCAAAAAAGTAGGAAACAAGTAAAAGATGAGATATAGAACTCAAGTTAGAACATAAACTTTAACAACCTCTGTCTTTAAACCCGGAAAGCTTCTCCTACTCTCGCCGTGCGCGTCCCCACCCCATACCTCCAAATACATGGCCTACACAACCTGTCCATCATAGCCGCCACCACACCCATAGCCTAACCCAAATCAATAACCTACCCAACCATCCTCCAACTCCAATACACACCCCATGACCACCCGCTCCAAATCCCATACCACATCTTCCTGGTCTCCCTCCCTGTTATTAACTTATCACCTGTACAGACCACATATGCCAAAGCCCTCGCTGATCCAAATTGGTTACATGCTATGCAACTAGAATTTAGTGCATTACAGGAAAATGAAACTTGGGAATAAGTTCCTTGCCCCACTGATCGCCCCATCATCTGATGCATGTGGATTTATAAACACAAGTTTAAATTTGATGGGACTTTAGAACGGTACAAGGCACGTTCGGTTGCAAATGGAAAGTCACAGACAGTGGGCATTGATTGTGACGACACCTTTAGCCCGGTTGTCAAACCAGCCACCATTCGGACAGTTCTATCATTAGTTGTCTCGCGATCATGGCCCATCCACCAAGTAGATGTCAAAAATGATTTTCTTATGGGGATTTGAATGAAATGGTGTTCATCCACCAGCCACCTGGGTTTGTTGATCGGAGATTTCCTAACCATATGTGTCACTTGAATAAATCCCTATATGGCCTCAAGCAGGCGCCTCGCGCCTGGTATACTCAGTTTGGCAACTACATTACATCACATGGGTTTACAAGTAGCAAGTGTGACAACTCCTTATTTATTTATAATCGGGACACTATTAATATTGCTTACATATTATTATATGTGGATGATATCGTTATCACGGCATCCAACCATACTCTTTGACATGACATCATTCGCACACTCTCATGAGAGTTTCAAATGATCGACCTTGGTCGTCTCCATCATTTTCTTGTGATTAAGGTGACTATACATACACATGGTCTTTTTTGTCACATGATCAATATGCGAAAGATATTAATGCTCGGACGTCTATGCCATCATGCAAACTGTGTACCATGCCCGCTAACTTGTCTACTAAACATAGTGCCATCGATGGTCCTTATTCTTCGATCCCACTTTATATCTTAGTCTTGTCGGGGCGTTATAATACCTTACGTTCACATGACCTCATATCACATATGCGGTCCAACAGATTTGCTTGTTTATGCATGAACCGCGTGATCCTCATTTTGCATTTATGAAGCGCATTATCAGGTATATTCAGGGCATGATTTACTTATGTTCTTCGCATTGTTAGGTCATCCACTCATCAGTTGGTAGCCTACTCGCACTCGGACTGGGGCGGGTGTCCGGACTCGAGACGATCTACATCAGGCTATTGTGTATTCTTTGGGGATAATCTTATTTCTTGGTCATCTGAACGTTAGCCTACGGTTTCTAGATCTAGTGTAGAAGCCGAGTATAGAGGGGTTTAATGCTATCATCGAGGATAGATGGATTCGTAATTTATTTCTTGAACTTCATACACCATTACGTGAAGCAGCGGTGGTTTATTGTGATAATGTTTCAACGTTTTACTTGTCTAACAATCCGGCGCAACATCAACGAACCAAGCATATTGAGATTGATATTCACTTCGTTTGAGACAACTTTCATGTGGGCCATGTCCATGTCCTTCACATCTCCTCTTCACTCCAGTATGTTGATATTCTTACAAAAGGGTTACTTAGACAGTTGTTTCAATCGTTCCGTTCTAGCTTGAGCGTTTGTCCTCCACCCACTCAAACTGCGGGGGTGTCTTAGCGATAATGATTATTATTAGATTATTATTATTGATTTATATCTTAAAGTTACTTATTCATGTTTATCTAAATCCTAGAATTGTAGTTAGAGATAATTGTAATCTCCCTATATAAGGGATGATATTTGCTTAATGAATGAGGGAGAATTTTCACCATAAACCTCTTTTACATACATCCTCACCCACTCTAATAACTTTTTTTTTGCTAACCGTGCACTAAGATTCTAACAATGGTATTAAACTTATAAATAATTCAATAAAAATTAAGAACCTCTTTTTATAAAATCGACTATTGCAATAAACAAAATATATCCTTTTAACTTTAAAAAGTATTACAATATAAAGTGTTAATTAGGATTGCGTCTCTCTCTCTCTCTTTAGATATATATATATATATATATATATATATATATATATATATTATATATATTATATAATAGATATATATAGATATAGATATAGATATAGATAAAGATATAGATACATATAGATATAGATATATATATATAGATATATATATATATATAGATTATACATTATATATATACAATATTAATATAGATATATACATATATATTAGGATATAAATATATATATTATATATAAGATATAGATATAGATACATATATAATATATAATATATATAACATATATATACATATATATATATATATATATATATAGATATATAGATATATTATATATAGATATATATACATATATATATATATATACATATATATATAGATATATAGATATATATATATCTTATATATATATATATATGTATATCTATATATATATATATATATATATCTATGTATATATCTAGATATATATATATATATCTATAATATATCTATATATATATAGATATATATAGATATATATACAGATATATAATAGATTATACATATATATATAGATATATATATAGATATATATATATAGTTAATATATATACATTTATAGATCTATATATATATATATATATTTATATAATATATATATATATATATAGATATATATATATACACATATATATAGACATATATATATAATAGTATATATACATATATAGATACATAGATATATATAGATATATATACATAGATATATAGATATATATATATATCTATATATATACATATATATATATAAATATATTATATATATATATATATATACAATATATATATATATATATATATATATATATATAAATATATATATATTATAATATAAATATAATATATATATATATAATATACATATTATAATAACATAATAATATATATAATACATATATATACATAGATATAATATACATATATATACATATATATATATCTATATATATATATATATAATATACATATATATATAATATACATATATATATAATGTACATACATATAATATAATATATATATATGTATATTATAATACACATATATAATATACGTATATAGGTTTATTGACTGGATGATGAAATTTACAAATGTTCAAATGAAACTTACATGCAATCAGAATTTGCTTTTGTAGTTACAATAAGCCTATACTTATCA
Organism: Flaveria linearis; assembly: GCA_024085815.1. Lineage (NCBI taxonomy): Eukaryota > Viridiplantae > Streptophyta > Magnoliopsida > Asterales > Asteraceae > Flaveria > Flaveria linearis. The sequence goes on from CM044015.1 coordinate 35,938,549, forward strand.
AAATTAAAAAAAATTGTCCCTTCTGGTCATTCTAACTATGGTTCTGTTGAAAAGATAGCTAAAATGCTTTATTTCTAGTTTCTCATTATTATAACTTCAATTTATTGCAGATTATTTGACATGTTGAAGTGGATTTGTGGATAAGCTAAACTGGGATGACTTACCATCCCAAGAGCTATAGATTGGAGGAAACATGGAGCAGTGAATAAAGTACAAGACCAAGGAGTTATAACTTCTTGTTGGGCCTTTGGTGCAATTGCAGCTCTAAAGGCGGCAATCAAATTAGTCACAGGAAAGCTATTAAAGCTTTTGAACAGCAGATTGTTGAATGTTACAGCCGAATTCCTCCAGCATGTAAAATGGCAGGCAGCTCTATCGAGAGCGCGTTTCATTATATTATCAAGAACAAGGGGGTGACCACAGCAGAAAATTACCCCTATATCGGCCAGTTTGGAGATGCAAGCCCGTGGGCAAGAATATGCTTGTGGATACCAAACTCCGTGGCTATATCCAGATTCCAAATCTGAATCATATCATAAATTTGCCATCTTTTACAAATTTATCTGCACGCAATTTAATAAACAAATCAAAATCTTTCAATGTGACATGGGACACGAGTTTGACAACATCCAGTTTAAAAATCGCCACGACCAAATGGGAAAGTCGAACGCATGATACATCGCATAAATGACCTCATACTATCCCTACTCACTCATGCCTCCCTGCCTCCCTCCTTTTGGGTTGAGGCAATTCACACGCTGTGTACCTTCACAACATCCTTCCTACCAAACTCCTCCATTTTCATACCCCAACCTCCTCTCTATACCTCAAGCACCCAACTTACGATCATCTTCGAGTCTGCGGATGTGCTTGCTACCCCAACCAAAATGTAACACGGTCCCACAAGTAGGAACCTCGCTCCACACTTTGTGTTTTTCGTGGATACCCTACCAATTATCGCGGTTATCGTTGTCTCAATCTCTCCACTAGGAAAATCATTCTTTCCTGGCATGTAACCTTTGATGAGACAACTTTTCCGTTCGCCCAAAATCCTTCTAACCCATCATCATACGACTTCCTTGACCCTGATCCCTCTCCTTTAATATTCCAGTCCACAGCTTCTAGTCCACCATTCTCCACCACTCAATCACCACCTGAAGCCCTCCCACCTCGACACCTTCATCCCTTCATCCTAGACCATCGCCAACCACTCCGTACACCTACGTATACCAACGCCGCATGAAACAAAACCCACCACCAACCTCTTCAGCAGCTGCTTCGCCCACTATTGCTTCTGTTACCTGTCACTGTCACCGGGTCAACCCTCAAATACACCACCACCTCCTCCACCACCACCTCCACCACCACCCTCACCACCCAAGCCCACCCTATGATAACTCTATCTTGGGCTGAAATCACCAAACCAAAACCTCCATTCAATCTCCACACCTATTCCACTAAATACTCCAACCTTTCTCTGTTACCCAAGTCACAAAAAGCCCTTGTCTGACCCGAACTGGCTCTCTGCCATGAACGATGAGTATCGTGCTTTAATTGAAAATGAAAAATGATATCTAGTCCCATGACCTGGAGATGCTCACATTATCCATTGCATGTGGTTATATAGGCATAGATTCCATGCCAACGGGCCTGTAAAACGCTATAAAGCGTGACTGGTTATGAATGGAAAATGTCAACAGGTAGGCATTGATGGTATGAAATGTTTAGTCACGTTGTTAAACCAACCACTGTTCGCATGGTCTTAAGTCTTAAAGTTTCTCTCTTGGCCCACCAATCAATTGGAAGTTAAGAATGCATTTCTTTATGGGAATCTCAATGAATAGTGTATATGTTTTAGCCCTCGGGTTTTGTTGACCATACACATCCATCGCATGTATATCGCCTCAAAAAGTCTCTATACGAGTTGAAACAAGCCCCAAGGGCATGGTACCAACGCTTTGCATCATTCATTCAAACTTGAGTGTTCAAAAGCACAGTATGTGATACATCATTATTATTTATAAAATGGCTTCAAGCTAGCAAACCAGCTTCTATATGTTGACGACATCATTTTAACTACTTCAGATACAGGTCTACTAAATCATTTCATCACCTTATTATCCAAAGAATTTGCCATGTCGGATTTGGGGCCACTTAATAATTTTCTTGGCATACAAGTTACAAAGAAAAACGAGGGCCTATTCTTATCACAGGAATCTTATGCCTCTGATATCTTAACCCGTGCTAACATGCAAGACTGCAACCATGGGCAACCCACTGCCTGAAGCTTCTTTGTATCGAAGTCTTGCGGGGGCGTCACAACACTTGACCTTTACTCGACCTGACATTGCTTATGTGTTCAACAGGTCTGTCTCTTTATGCATGCCCCTCGTGAGCCTCATTTCCAGTTGCTCAAACGTATATTGAGATATTTAAAAAGGACACTTCATTATGCCCTTCGCATTCGCCCTTCCAAGTCCATGCGCCTAATGGCTTATTCGGATGCCGCTTGGGGGGCTGCCCCAACTCTAGAAGGTCTACATCGGGGTATTGCGTATTCCTTGGTGATAACCTGGTCTCTTGGTCTTCGAAACATCAACCACTATTTCACGATCAAGTGCCGAGGCTGAATATCGAGGGGCGCCAATGCCACCGCTGAAACATCATGGCTTAGAAATCTTCTAGTATATTTGCATGTTCCATTCTGCACAACAACCATCATATACTAAGATAATGTTTCAACGGTACATTTGTCCCAGAACCCAGTTTAACGTCGACGCACTAGGCAAGTTGAAATTGACATACATTTTGTGCGTGAAAAAGTTCGCCTTACTTCAGTTCGGGTTCTCCACGTCCCTGCCGACTATCAGTATGTCGACATCTTCACGAAGGGACTTCCTCGTCAGCTGTTCACTCGCTTTAGGTCCAGTCTCAGCATTCACCCATCTACAGCTTTGACTGCGGGGGACTATTAACCGACTCATAATATTGTATTATCTTTAGTATTATATTTTCTATATTTTGTATTTATCTTTGTTTCCTTGTGTAGCACATTATTAGTTGTATCCTTAATTCTATTTATATGAATAGTGGGAAGGAAAAGATGGTCGGTGGAATTCAAATTATTTCATGTGTTTTCCTCTATTTCCGGTCATTTTGTCTTAGATAGGTTTATTGACTAGATGATGAAATTTATAAATGCTCAAAACGAAACTTACATGCAATCAGAACTTTGCTTTGTAGTTACATTAAGCCTATACTTATAAAAATAAAAAATCACCCCTTCTGGACATTCTAACAATGGTTCTATTAAAAAGATAGCTAAAATGCTTTCTTTCTAGTTTCTCATTATTATAACTTCAATTTATTGCAGATTATTTGACATGTTGAAGTGGATTATGGATCAGCTAAACTGGGACGGCTTACCATCCCAAGAGCTATAGATTGGAGGAAACATGGAGTAGTGAACAACGTACAAGACCAAGGAGTTATACTTTCTTGTTGGGCCTTTGGGGGGTTGTAGCTCTAAAGGAGGCAATCAAATTACTCACCGGAAAGCTATTAAAGCTTTCTAAATGGCAGATTGTTGACTATTACAGCCGAATTCTTCCTACATGTTGTAAGGATTCCTGTAAGTCTGATGCAGCCAAATCTGTGCTTTCTACTTTATGTACCTTTATCCTTTTTGTAATATATTAGGATGTGAGCTATGGCATGTCATAGTCACCTGTCATAAGGCAATCTACCTTTTGACTCTACATTTGATTTTGTAGTTGTCTAATCTTATGTATCCAACTGGCTTTCATAGTATGGCCGGCTGTAGGTTGTAGTATATAGTGTCTCAAGTCCTGTAACTTAGAAGGTGTGCAAATGCTTATGCTTGAATACTTGTAACTTTGAACTTGAGAAGCAATATACAGCATCCTTGAAAACCAACTACTTGTGTTGTTATCTTGTTCTGTTTCTAAGTTTACTTGTGTTCTTTACATCATCATAACCAGTTCCCTATTTGATTTGTTAAGTGTTCTTATGCACTCTCCTCATTGTGTTGTTGGGTTGTAAGTGCTACCCTTCACGGTCCTGCAATTGGTATCAGAGCTTTCCAGGCTCTTGATATAAGATCTTACCATCTTAAGATCCCTCACACACACAAAGTACATAACAACTCAAATGGCAGCTCTTTCTAAAGCTGATATGGAAACTGGTACCATGACCAAGTCCCTACTGATCACTCCTGAAGACTTCGACAAATGGTGCACAAGAATGGAAGGCTTCATCAAGTGTCAAGACTCAAGGATGTGGGACTCAGTTGTTAATGGTCATTTCTTACCAAGCACTACTTCTGCTACTGGTAATCATATCATCCCAAAAGATGTGGATGATTACTCAGAAGAAGATAGGAAAAGAATAGAGCTTGATCAAAGGGCCATGACTTCTCTTCAAACTGCTCTTCCAAACTCCATCTACAGAGGCTTCAAGAAGTGCAAGACAGCTAAAGATTTATGGGAAGCACTGAAGCTCATGTATGAAGGATCCAAGGAAACTAAAGAGAACAAGAAGGATCTCTTAAAGCAACAGTTTGAGAACTTCACTTTCAAGGCTGGTAAGACCCTGACTCAACAATACTTCAGGTATGTTGAGATAGTGGGCACTCTAGTGGATATTGGAGTAACTCTTGAGAACAGGGACATAGTAAGGAAGTTCATGTCTTCTCTTCCTAAACTATGGACACATTATTGTTTGTGATCAAGAGAACTTCGGACCTTAAGACCCTTACTCTTATAGAGTTGTATGGTATCCTGAGTGCATTCCAGATGGAGATAAACATGCAAAACTCCTCTGGTAACTCCAATAACCAACTGAGTTCAGCTCTTCATGTGGATGAAAGGGAAAGCATTGAACCACAACATCAATTGCTATGCTACCCTGACAACTCACAAAAGGGCCTTTGATCGCCTTCCCAGAGACACCAAGAGAAAGCTACACTCAAGGAAGTCCCTCCAAGAGACAAGTTCTTCTCATGCCTTTGTCTCAGCTGATGAAACCTCTGGCAACTTTCTCTTCACTCTTAAAGACCTGGACTATATCCATCCAGATGATCTGGAGTATATGGAGATAGTTCAGCAAAAGGCTCTTCTCACTCACAGAGCCAAGAAGTTCTACAAGAGGACTGGGAGAAAGTTTCCAAGCAATACATCCTGTGAAAAGTTTGGGCTGGACAAAAGCAAAGTAAAGTGCTACAACTGTAACCAAATGGGGCACTTTGCAAGAGAGTGTAAGGCACCAACAACAAATGGTGGCCAAACACAAACCAGACCTAACTACACTGAGAAAGCTCACCAGAATGAGAAGCCAAAGCAGCAAGCTGCAGTTGCTGTTGAAGAAGGAGACTTTGACTGGAGATTTCAGATAGAAGATGCATCTCCAAACCAAGCTCTTATGGCAGACCATGATGAAACCAAGGTATTAGAAAATCTTTGCTCTTCTGAATGCATTGCTAAAGTAAATAGATACAGGTCATATAACTTAGAGCTGAGATCTAACCTTGAGTCCTTAAACATCTTAAAAGCTAATTTTAAAAGAGCTGAAATTGATTATAAACTAAAATAGATGATTTAGAGAAAACCATTTCAACTCTTAAACATGAGCTAACAAATTACAGGACTCAGATCAAAGATCTCATAGCTAAGTTAACTGAATGCCAGGCTGAGCTTGTGATCAGCAAAGCTAAGGTAGAAAACTGTGTTCTTGAAGAAGAAACCTTCAAGAACATAATATCCTCATCCTTGCATGCAAAAGTGTATTATCAAAATAAGCAGGGACTAGGATCTAGTGAGATAGCTCCTCCACACACCATCTTGTCTGTAAGATCTCCTAGGTGTGGAACTTGTGAAGATGAGCTTCCCCTCATAGAGACTAAAGAGGATGAAGAGGAGATGGAGAAGAATGACTCTGGTTTGAGTGAAGAAAAACATTCTAAAAAGGGTCACCATTCCTCTGAGGAGAGTAAAGCTGTTGGGATGACCAAGTCAAGAAGAAAGAACTTGATCAGGAAAGCCAAAAGAAAATCAAAGAAGGCTCAAGAGATCAAGGCCACTTTTGACTCCAAGTAGAAACAAGTTTTTATCTCTGTAGGGTTTGAAGTGGTTAAGACTGATGACATGAACTCTGGTTCATGTGCAACTCATCTCAGCAACAAGAAGAAGACTGATCAATTATGTGTTACTGCTACACGCCTGGACCATCCAACTCCAAGAACAGTTCTCAACCCAAAAGAACTATCTCAACTCCTGCAAAGGTGAAGGTGGAGAAGGGATGTGACCAAAGCCAGTCCTCTTCTATGAAGATGACTCTTGGGAAGAAGAAACTGAAGTGTGTCATGTGTGAGAGTACTTCTTATTTAGCCAAGGATTGTCCATATAATCCTAAAGGTACTCTTCACATGATGAACAAAGAGACTTCCAAGAGTTCCAAGAAGAACTTAGCTTCAGAAGGAAAATCTGTTTCCTTCGGAAGTTCTAAAATGAAGAAGAAGGCAAGTGGAAAAATGCCTTCGGAAGAAAAATTGATCTCGGAAGAAAGGAATGCTTTCGAAGTACTAAAGCTTGCTGCAGTAAAGGCAAGTTCTTCCAAAGGTCCAGTCATCAAAACTTCTGAAGTTTCAAGAACTTCCGAAGTATTGAAGGTGAAGTCCAAACTTCCAAAGGTGGTGTGGAAGTCAAAGAAAGGCCAAATGACTAAAGGTTCTTCATCAACAACAGCACAAGATCCTCAAAGCACAACCATAGGATCTATTACTGTTGCATTGTCTTAACTATTTTAAGTGAGCCCAAGACCAATGAGGCTTGGGTTTCCAAATGTAACTAGCTATCTCTTTGTGAAGGAACAGCTAAAGACAAACAAAAATATGTGGATCATTGACAGTGGTTGTTCCAGGCACATGACAGGCAATAGGTCACTACTCCAAAAGTTTGAAAGAATTGATGGAGGACCAGTTGCTTTTGGAGGAGATGCAGGTGGTTACATTATGGAAGGGGCAAGGTCACAAATGGTAATCAGCATTGAAAAGGTAAACTTTGTCAAGGAGCTTGGATATAATCTTTTGAGTGTATCTCAATTTTGTGATCAGAATCATAACATGCTGTTTACTGAGCATGAGTGCATTGTTCTCAAACTCGGGGTGGTCATTCCTCACGAGCACATCCTACTCAGAGCCCCCAGGAAAGGGAACATGTACAAGATGGATTTGCAAGAAACATCTCCCTCAGGAGAAGTTTCATGCTTTCTATCTAAAGCAAATAGCGATGAGTCTTTCATTTGGCATAAAAGAATGTGTCATGTAAACTTTAATAACATGAATAAATTAATTAAGAATGATTTGGTAACTGGAATGCCAAAAAGAGAGTTTACAAGTGATGATCATTGTGTTGCATGCCTGAAAGGGAAGCAACACAAGGTATCTCACAAGCCTAAGGAAAGAAACTCCATCACTAATCCCCTACACTTGTTACATATGGATCTCTTTGGCCCCACCAGTGTAATGAGTTTAGGAAGGACTTCTTATTATTAGTGATCACAGATGATTTTACAAGATTCACTTGGGTCTTCTTTCTTAGAACTAAAGATGAGACCCTGGGTTTCTAAAGAATTTCATCTTAAAGATTGAGAATAAATGTGATCACAAGGTCAAAACCATAAGATGTGATCAAGGAACTGAGTTCAAGAATCAAATACTTGATACTTTTGTGATGAAGAGGGTATTACAAGACAATATAGTGCTTCCAGGACTCCTCAGCAAAATGGTGTTGCTGAGAGGAGAAACATGACACTAATTGAAGCTGCAAGAACTATGTTGTCTGACTCTAAACTGCCCATCACCTTCTGGGCAGAGGCAGTCAACACTGCCTGCTATGTGTAAAACAGAGTTTTAGTAGTTAAGACACATGGTAAGACTCCTTATGAACTTTGGCACAAGAGGAAACCTTTTATTGGTTTTCTCAGGTCATTTGGGTGTCCTTGCACCGTCTTGAATACCAAAGATCATATTGCCAAGTTTGCTGAGAAATCAGATGATGGACACTTCATTGGATACTCTTCTCAAGCTAAAGCTTATAGAGTATACAATCTCAGAACTAGAGTAGTTGAGGAGTCACCCAATGTGACTTTCAATGAACACACTAGTTCTGGTCCGGATTGGCTGATTGATCTTGATTTAGTTATCAACTGTTTTAACAAATCTTGTGAGCATGTTTTAGGGTGCACAAATATATTGCCTACAGGTGATTCTGATCCTAGATTTGAGCTAAGAAGACCTTCAAGCTACATATCTTCAGCTCTAGTGGTAACTAATCCTGCTAATGAAGCTTCTACCAGTACATCAATAACAAATCCTGCTGATACATCTGAGTTGCCTTCATCTTCTAGTTTTAAGGCATAAAACTCAAATGTAGGAACTTCAAATGTTGGAGAACATGGTGGTGGTGATAGTGATCAGGAATTTCTTGATGCTGAGAACCATCCCATTGAAGAAAATCTCAATGATGTCACATATTCATTGGATCAAGTTAATCTTGATAAGTGTACTGCTGTAGAGGGTGAATCCTCTTGCCAGATCAGAATTTCTCCAATTTAGATCTGTCTAAACAACTTGTTGTGATCCCTCAACTAAGGATCCACAAGTCTCACGCTTCTACAAACATCATTGGAGATGTTGGTTCAGGTGTAAGAACAAGAGGACGGTCTCACAATGCCAACATCTGTCTTCACTCTTGTTTCATGTCCTAAATAGAGCTAAAAAAGATTGATGAAGCTCTAAAGGATGGAAGTTGGGTTAAAGCTATGCAAGAGGAGTTGCTTCAATTCAAGAGGCAAAAGGTTTGGAACCTATGTCCTTTCCTCAAGGGAAGACTACCATAGGTACAAAATGGGTTTTCAGGAATAAGAAGGATGATAGAGGACTTGTCATCAAAAACAAGGCTAGACTAGTTGTTCAAGGGTATACTCAAGAAGAAGAGATTGACTACACAGATGTCTTTGCTCCTGTAGCAAGACTTGAAGCTGTTAGGATATTCCTAGTTTTTGCTGCATCCAAGAACTTCAAGGTCTCTCAACTTGATGTCAAGTGTGCTTTTCTCTATAGAGTGATTGATGAAGAGGTGTATGTCAGATAACCACCTGGTTTTGTAGATCCTGATCATCCCGATTATGTCTGCAAGCTTGATAAAGTCTCTATGGGCTACATCAGGCACCAAGAAAGTGGTATGAGACTATCTTAGTATCTCTGTCAGCATGGCTACAAAAGGGGTACCATTGATGAAATTCTCTTCATCAAAGGAACAAGAAATTACTTAATGCTAGTTCAAGTATATGTGGATGATATCATCTTAGGGTCAACTAATCCAAAGCACTACAAAGACTTTGAGAAGCTGATGAAGGATAGATTTGAAATGAGTGCCATGGGGGAACTCAATTTCTTTCTAGGAATTCAAGTGAAGCAAGTTGACACTGGTATCTTCATAAGTCAGTCAAAGTATGTGCAAGACATACTTAAAAGATTCAACATGACTGAATGTAAGGTTGCTAAGACACCCATAGCTAGAAACCACTCCTTGGACCTGATCTTGAGGGGAGTGTGTTGATAAACATCTCTACAGGGCTATGATTGGGTCTCTTATGTATCTTACAGCTAGCAGGCCAGATATTATGTTTTCTACTTGCATATGTGCAAGATATCAGGCCAACCCCAAGATGTCACACCTAATCACTGTCAAAAGAATTTTAAGATACCTTAAGGGAGCTCCATCTCTTGGCCTTTGGTATCCAAAAAACTCTGACTTCAATCTGTATGCATATACAGATAGTGATTATGGTGGATGCAATATGACTGCAAAGTCTACATTAGGGGAATGTCAATTTCTTGGTGGAAGGATAGTCTCTTGGAATGCAAGAAACAATCCTGTGTGTCTGTATCAACTGCTGAGGCTGAATACATTACTGCTGCAAGCTGCTGTGCTCAAGTGCTTTGGATTCAAAATCAGATGCTAGACTATGGATTCAACTTCAAAGAGAGTCCCATTCACATAGACAACAGTGTTATCTTAATCACAGAGAATCCTGTGCAGCACTCAAGAACTAAGCACATCAAACATCAGGTATCATTTGATTAGAGATAATTTTGAAAAGGGATTAATCAAACTAATCAAAGTTCACACAGATGAACAATATGTTGATATGTTCATAAAGGCTTTTGATGAATAGAGATTTAAATATCTTATATCAGCTATTGGGATGATTAACTTTGAGTAGCTTTTCTTAAAACATAATCATATTATTTCTAAAACTATGTGTGTTCTATGTTGTCCATTCTATCACTTTAATAAGCCCCAGTTTCTCTTCGGAAGAAAAACCTTTTAAGATATTCCTTATATTTTTTAGAATTTTACTCTTTTATCTTTCAGAAGATTTAAAGTTGCCATCGGAAGCTTTTATTCATCTCAGAATAAATTGGTATAAATTGCTTCCGAAGCAAAATTCTTCAAAATTTTTGAAATATCTTCCGAGGCAAAATTTGCCTTCGGAAGCTTTTCAGTCAAAACTTCCGAATTTAAATAACCTTCGGAAGATTTCTCGACTTCCAAGAAAACTATTTTTTTGGGCAAAAGAAAACTGATTTTCAGAGGTGGGACCGACACACGGATTTCAAAGTTTATCCTCTTTCATTTACTTTGTTCAAATCCAATTCATACAAATACCCAATGGTTACCCCTCTTTCTTCTACCTGCTCCAAATTCACACCATACCTCAAACCTAATCTCTCTCAAACCGCATCTGTTCTTCACCTTTCTTCACCCTTCAGTTTTTCTAAATGGCCAACATTCAAAAAAGATCAACCCTGAATTCTCCATGCAACTCCATAGGCAACACAATCAGGTTGCTTTGTTGCACTCTAAGAAAGATGATAGTTTCTCAAAGGTTTGTCGTTTTCTGGCTCTATCCAACTACTACACCTCCCTCACCATTGATCCTACTCTTTATGAGGATCATCTGCTTGACTTTTGGAGGACATGTCAAGAGGTTATCATGGATGGGGAGAAGGCACTGTCTGCCACAGTGCAAGGGAGGACAGTCTTTATCACTCCAACCATCATCAACACCCATCTTCAGCTGGATGATGAAGAAGGTGAACTGTCTTTCCCAAAGGAAGCTGTTAACTATTCTGTTGAGCAGATGGGCTATGAGGGAGATTTTGTTGTAAAGACCTTCAGGAAAGGGAAGGTCTCATCCCAGTGGAAATACCTACTCCATGTCACAGCTTGTCTAACAAGCATGGTGGGTGGGACCAGATTTCGGAGGATCTCTCCTTTATAGTTCATGGAATGGTGCAAGGGGTCAAGTTCAGGTACTCTCAATTTGTATATACAAACTTGCTTGCTAACTTGGACTACTTAGAATACTATATGTTTCCTAGATATGTTCAATACATTCTCAATTGTGAACTTGGCTCATAATTGAGGGAAACAAATAATATTCTTAATTAGGACAGATGAAGCCAGGCATCTTTAAGATTATGAAGAAGCCAACTGTAGGTTTCTCAGGGGTAGAAACAGCCCTTGTCCCTAAAATGTTAGAGCTCATTGCTCAAGGTGACAACCTAGCAACACAAGCTAGTGTTGAACCCACACCTATCATCACCTTACCCTCAAAAAGATCAAAATCCAAATGAACCCCTGCTCAAGTTATTGAGCCTGTGCAGGCCCCCATACACTCACCCATACAGGAAGAAGTGGATACTAGAGCTCCCACTTCTCCTAAGGAGCAAACTACTCCTATCTCTTCAAGAATCAGTGCTGATGTTCCTCATGATCAGCCTGATGAGCTCATAAGCCCAACTTCCTTAAGCCTTCACTCTGAGTCTCAACACTTAAGTGAACAACCTTCAGGGGACAGTTACCATCCCCAGCCTTTGGACTTAAATAACCAAATTCCTAACCTTGAATTCTACACTGATGAGGACTTAGGCTTCAGTGAGCACCATGAATCTCTCTACTCATCACCTACTCAAAAGAGAGGAATGCTTCTGAATTCCCTATGTCTACCCCACATCAGTCACCCATTGCTGAGGTGGGTCCTTCTAAACCTGTTCAGGGGATCCATATGGAAGAGGCTCTCACTTATGCAAGTGATTACATCATTAAGACCTCAACCATGGCAACTCAGCCCATTGACACTTCATCTGAGGCTGTCGATGAGCAGAGGAAATCCAGCAGCCCAGAATACCAAGCTGGTGATGAGAGTGAGGACTTAAGTCCAATTCTCTCATCCTCCATGATTCTTCTGATGAAGATGAGGGGAATCTGAGACTAAAGGTGCAAAAACTGTCAAAAACATGCACCTACTTAGTCTCAAAGGTTAGTCATCTTGAATTTCAAGCGACTACCTTAAACAAGAGGGTCAATGATCAGCAACTTCAGATATCTTATCTCAGGGAAAAACTAGCTGGGAGACCTTTAAGAAGAGCTCAACCAGGAACACAAGAACCTGTGGATGTGATTGACCTAACTCCTAGCTCACCTGTATAAGAGGGTGATGCTACCAAAAAGGGGGAGAAAGTCATTACAATCACAGAACCTGGGAGTTCTTCAAGGAGTATGGACATTGAGGAATCACCATCCTCTCTTGTAATTGTACCTGCTTAGCAACCTCCTCAAGTTCACATTCATGTGAACTTCCTAGACTACTTGTTTCAGAGTCTCTTGAGGAGGGTATACCAAGGGCAATGCCATTTGATAGCAGAGCCATCATCCTTCATGAGCCATCTACTCAAACAACTCAACCTCAACAAGCTAGTAGGTTGGCTCAGGTTACTCAAGAAGCTGAAGAAGATAGACCAAGGCAATCAGGTAATGTCATTGGTTAACTGGATGTTGAGGCAGACCCTGAGATTAGCTTCAAAGGGAAAACCTTGACTGAAGGCCCAGTGATAGAGCCAGAGAGCCCTGTATTACAATCAATTGACGAAGTGATAGAGATTGAAACACCTGTCAACAACAACTACTTCAGCAACTCAACCCCTTAGTGAAACACCTGCTGGTGAAGGTGTATCACAGTCTCTCTCTGGCCAGAGCTTGGATGCTACACCAACCAATGAAGGCCAAAGCTCTCTCCACTCGTAGTCACAAAGGTCTGTGGGTGACAAAGGGAAAAGGGTTCTAACCCCTGAGGAGATTAAGGAGGAGGAAAGAGAGAGAAAGAGGAAGCTAAGGGAGTAAGTTCCACTGGGTCTTTAAGCTTCATGCAAGCTGCAATCAGGGCTGCCCCCAGACCAAACACTCAAGATAATGAGTTGAGGGCAGTCAGATTACTTATTTAAAGACCAGGAACTATGACATAGATGAGATTATCTCTCTCCCCTTAGAGGAATTAAATGATCTGGCTGACATGGAAATGTCAAGAGAGAGGAAGGAAGCTGAAGATGCAAGAATTCTTCTTGAGATTAAAGAGAAGAAAAGACAACAAAGACTATACAAGCATGTTGCCACTCTCTCACCAGTTCAAGAAAGCCCTGTGCAAGAGGCTGTGGCTGCTACACAAGAACCTCAGGTAGATAAAGAAATAGATAGACAAAGGATGATAAACTACCTAAGTGCCACAGGTTTCTACCAGGCAGAAGTACTTCTTCCTTGTCCTATGAGTACACTGAGTTTGAGTATCTCAAACAACTTGAACTTCAAGTACTCAAAGAGAACAAGTCAACAAAGAAAAGGCTAAGGGAAGAAGCTGCAAAGTCAAGAGCTCTCATTCAGAAGAACTGAAAAATTGCTGATAGACAAAGAATGATGAGCTTCTTGAAGCTGTATGGATTCTCCGGAAGGATACTTGGCCCTATGTCTCTATCCACTATGGATGACATATCAGGGTAATCAAGCAGAAGATCAAGAGTGGAGAGCTTGTTGACTTACACACTCCTCCAAGTTAAGCTCCACCTGAAGTAGAGGTTAAGTTTGAACAACATGAGATAACACAAGCTGAACCTCCTGCTTCATCTTCTGATCCACAGCAGGGTCAAAGGGCAGCCTCTTCATCTATTAACCCACAGCAAGGTCAAGGACAGCCTCATCATCGGACCCAAAACAGGGTCAAACTCCCTCTCCTTCGGAACCTGTGAGGGAGGAACACCTAATTGAGGAAGACATAGCTGGTCAACAAGGTGCTGCAGGTCAGTCTTCTCAGTTAAAGACTGCAAAGAGGAAGAAGAGGATGGCTTCTAGATCAAAGTCAAAGAAGAAGAAGAAGTCAAAATCAACCTCCTCTGATCCTCAGGGTGAATCAGAACATTCTAAGGAAGTGCAAGAAGAGGAAGCCCAATCACCTTCTATTCAAATGGCTCCTCTTGCATCAGGAAGACTTATCTTATCCTGGACTTATTCAACTAATCCAGAGAGGTGGCATGTAGTCAGAGATCAAGGTGAAGAGAATGTCTACTCTTGGGAAGACCTCTTCAAGTTACCTCTGCATGATCTTTTTGACATGAGAATATACTTCTTAAGTCTGAGTGATCCTGACCCTCTAATGAAGAAAGGAATGGTCATGATCATGTTGAGGACTGTGAACAGCTGAATATCTTTAAGTGTTTTGGTAGCATCAGCCTAGGGGAGTTTGTAAGGATTCCTATAAGTCTGATGCAGCCAAAACACTCTAAGTCTTCCTGCATGCTGCACAGAAGAACATGAAGTAGAAATGCTTCGGAAGTTTTACACTTCACTTCAGAAATATTATAAGTGTAAAATCTTCCAAAGCCAAGACCAATATCTTCCGAAGCCAGAAATCAAGTCTTTTGAAGCTTCAAAGACAAAGTCTTCCGAAGCCAAAAAACCAAGACAGATTCTTCCGAAGACTTTTATCAGACATGCTTTTATCTGATGTACTTTTTCTATAAAGTTGAACCACTTTCCGCTACCACTTTGGTTGGTCACCAACTTGCATGAGTTGGTGAAAAGGTCCATGCTTTAGGAAAACTGTACATTGAGGTCTTGAGTCTGTGCTTTCTACTTTATGTACCTTTATCCTTTTTGTAATATATTAGGATGTGAGCTATGGCATGTCATAGTCACCTGTCAAAAGGCAATCTACCTTTTGACTCTACATTTGATTTTGTAGTTGTCTAATCTTATGTATCCAGCTGGCTTTCATAGTATGGCCGGCTGTAGGTTGTAGTACATAGTGTCTCAAGTCCTGTAACTTAGAAGGTGTGCAAATGCTTATACTTGAATACTTGTAACTTTGAACTTGAGAAGCAATATACAGCATCCTTGAAAACCAACTACTTGTGTTTTTATCTTGTTCTATTTCTAAGTTTACTTGTGTTCTTTGCATCACCATAACCAGTTCCCTATTTGATCTGTTAAGTGTTCTTATACACTCTCCATATTGTGTTGTTGTGTTGTAAGTGCTACCCTTCACTGGTCCTGCACATGTAAAATGGCAGGCAGCTCCATCAAGAGCGTGTTTTGTTGTATTATCAAGAACAAGGGGGTGACCACAGCATAAAATTACCCCTATATCGGCCAGTTTATAATATGCAAGCCCGTGGGCAAGAATATGCTTGTGGATACCAAACTCCGTGGCTATATCGAGATTCGAAATCATGAATTGGCCTTACAAATAGCAGTGGCACATCAACCCATTATTGCTTCCCTTGTGTTAAAGAATCTTTCCTGTAATACAAATGGGTAGATATCATTATATTAATTTTAGTTTTCTATTTAATAATCGGTCTAACCGATTCCTTTCATTTTCAGGGTGTGTTTAGAAGGGACTATGGCTACCCTTCGAATCATGTCATAATAATCATTGGGTACGATATAACAAGAAGGAACATGGAATATTGGGTTATTAAGAACTCATGGGGTCGTTTCTGGGGTGAGGGGGCCTACATACGGCTTGGCAAGAACATCCCTTACGGGAAAAGTAAAGCCTTCATATGTGAAAATGCCTTCGTCCCACTGATTACTAAGCCACCGGATTTGGGTTACCCCTTAAAAATGGTTTTTTTGTTCTATCGATGATTTCGAAGAAGACATAAATATTGGATATAAAGAAAAGGCAAGTAAGGACGATGAAAACCCTATTTGGATTCCACTTTGGAGACCTGGTGTTTCTTCGGTACAGGATCCCATTGTTGCAAAACAAATGAGTTATCTCGGAAAAATAATTTATGATATCAAACAGCAAAACTTGTTTTTATTCAAAATATCAATACATATGAATTATTAAATTTTTCATTTTGAAAACAACTTGAAGATCTAATGTATGTTTAACATACAATAATGTTGTTCTTTAACAGGGATCTTGAGGAGGAATATTTAAGAAATCCAAGAAGGTAATTAGCTATTTATAACGGATATGCATGTGTTAATTTAGTTTTTGTTACAACTATTTAGACTAGCAAAAGTATGTGTATAAATAGGGTGATCCGGGAGTTGACTCTAGGTCAAGCTACTATAGTTTCTGACCAAGTTGACCAGAGTCCAAAACTACTAAGGGATATTTTGAGTTTATGGGTCATTCAAAGTCTGAATCAACTTGCACACCAAGGTAAACATATATTCTATTTTTGTCTTTGATATCTTGATAAAAAGATTTTGTAATTATACACATGCCTTCATTTGTGTTCCTTCCTTGGCAGGACAATAAACACAAAGTCATATCAATTTCCTCAAGATTATATAGGTCAGTCTTCTCATTAATTTTAGACGATTTATCACTCAAACTATTATTTATGCGACACATCAAGATTATACACATGCCTTCATTTGTGTTCCGGCCTGCAGAGAAGTTACACATTTATATGTCACATCAAAATCTATTTGTGAGTAATACGAACATAGTTTACCAGTAGCACTACAACCATTAATAGTGTAGATATATAGCTTAGAATTAAGATACTGTAGTTTATTAATTAATAATTGTAGAATTAAGGGTAGTAAGTTAGGTTTATCATACATTTAAACTTAATCTCATTAGACTCATGTTTGAAGACATAAATGTCCACGACACTAATAACTAATAACGTCTATAAGCAAATTTTAAACAATTCTTAACAAGAGGCCACAATCTTGCTCCATGATTTAGGGCATTGAACTTCAATAAGATCTTTTATTTAATAATTTGGTAAACGTATTCATCTTTCGGTTATGCTAGGTTTTAGAATTAATAGTGTAGATATATAGCTTAGATGAGTTTTAATCATGGAGCAAGCTTGTGGCCTCTTGTTAAGAATTGTTTAAAATTTGCTAGGTTTTAGATGGGTTTTAAAAATGAAGATGAAGATGGTTGGTCAAGTTGGTAAACGTATTCATCTTTCGGTTATGCATAGTTATTGGCTTTTGTTTTCTTTCATTTATTTATTTCTACTTGACTAGAGGTGGTTATAAGGTTCGTAAATCTAAAGAAAACCATAAAACAAATTCCAAACTTACAATTTTAGTAACGTATTCATCTTTCGCTTATGCAATGTTTCATAATTTCATTTATTCATCGTTGTAAGTTATATCCATCAAACATTTTTACAATTTCTTTTATTACCAATAATTATGAAAAGAAACCCTAATGTGTAATAACATATGACATGTTGGGATATGTCGAAAATACAGTTTTTCCTTTTCTTTTATATCGTATAAAGAACCAAATATATAATAAATAAATATATCAAGAGATGTTTGGTTTACTATCTACGACATATCGTCGGTATAACGCACTCTATAAATTTATATTATTTGTTTATTTTTCTAATCATCTCTTATAATATTGTTTAGTCTACACTATTTATTTATTTGTATTATCGACAGCTAGAGGTGTTCGACATTCGAATTTCGGATATTCGGATAGTAGATTTCACAATCCGAATTCGGATATGAAATTTCGGATATCCGAAATTGCGGATCTGAATCTGGATATTCGTTCGAATATCTGAATTTCAAAAAAAATTGTATTATTTAGTAAATTTTAACAAATATATTATACTTTTTATTGAAAAATTTTCGGATGACTGGAGTTTTTATTAAAATATGCAAAATTTATAGCTAATATTTATTATTTTTAAACTTTTATAAAATATTTTGGATATCCGAATTTTCAAAAATTCTCAAAATCACTATCCGAATCTGAATTCGAAATTTCGGATATCCGAATTTTGGAGTTTTGAGGATTTGGTTTCGGATTCGGATATTTTTAAACACCCCTATCAATAGCGCTAGTTGCTAATATACAAATACATGCATGCATATTCCTGCGATGTTTGTAACAAAAGTTAACACCTACCGACAGCATTGATAGCGACGACACTTTTGTGTCTTTTTGCTATGAGCACTACAAGGAGACAGGTCTTTAGGGGCGACAAAAGTCGCTGCTAAAATCCTCACTTGTCGCCGCTATTACTTTTAGCGGAGACCGGTCGCCGCTAATAAAACATCGCTAATCGGTCAAAATTTCACCGCTAATGGGTCACCGCTAACTAAATTGCTACACAACCAAATCAACATTGTTGGAGCATCTATAGTCATATATAGTGTGTCCGTCGCTTGACGAATAGTCTAGGCTTAATGTAATACACCTTGTAAACACATGAAACTGGGTCATTCGCAGGAGCATATGCGAATGAGACTCAGTCGTACGACTGAGCCATGCTAATGGACCAGTCGTGCGACTGAGATATGCGATTGGGTCATTCGTAAGACTGAGCCATAAGAATGGTCCAGTCGTACGATTGAACCATACGTATGGTCCAATCGCACGAATGGGCCCAGTCGCATCTAATATGGGCCGAGGCCTATATATACCAGTTTCAATGTGTAGAAACCTAAGGGTTTTTCATAGTGTTCCGGCGCCCAGGCGCTGCCGGATGAGAGGGGAGATCATGCTCGATCTCCCCTTGCCAAAAGTCTTGATTCTTAAGTTGTAACGAGCTTAAAATCGTTATGTTTTATCAATGAAATCATTCGATTATTGTTCGTATTATTGATTGTCTTTTGGTTGTTTATCCTTTCGTCAAGAACACGCTCGGATGTCTACCGGTCCAGTGACTTCACAATTGGTATCAGAGCAAGGTTACTGCTAGAATGATCTAACAATCATTCTAGCAACCCGAGCTCTTGATTTCTGGATCAAATTTCAGATCTTGACGTTAAACCCACTTCGTGTTCTTCGTGTTTTGTTCAGATCTGGGTACGTGTGGTGTTTCTATGTTAAAATCGAATTCAAAACCACGTTCCTATCACCATTGCGAATCTGATGATGTCTATTTTGGTTCGAATCATGTAAAATTTGTCAGATTAGGGTTTTTGGCAGCCTTGGCGGCTGCAGATCTGAAATTCTACGTGCAGACCCGTTCATGCGACTGGGCCATGCGAATGGACCATTCGTACGACTGGACTATGCGAATGGACCATTCGTACGATTGGACCATGCTAATGGACCATTCGTGTGACTGGAACAGTCGTGTGTTCAATCGTGCGACTGGACCAGTCGTACGTTCAATCGCCCGAATGAGCCATCTGCATTGACTCATCCGCATTTGTTCCAGACCAAAAAAAAAAAAAAAAAAAAAAAAAAAAAGGGTCTGGAACAGCTTCTTGCACGAATTTTTCCCTAAACCATTTTTTTCAGTCGGGAAGCCTTCTGAAAAAGTTTGGTAAAATAAATTTTTTTTGGGAAAATTATCGGGTCATGTATTGTTCGTCTTCGGGTCAATAGTGAAGATTTTCCTGGAGAGTTTATGCAAGAGCTAAGGATGAGGAATGGACATTCACCCTGAGTTTCTTATGTCAAACAAGTTCGATGGATACCCCATTATTCGTTGGACTTCCAGAATCGGTGAATGTTGTTAGAACACGAAAGAGAGAAGAGAAGATGTCAGCTGTCGGTGCTGATTTTGTGGGGTAGTCAGGAGCATCTGACTATTTATGGGCCAATCAAGTTATATTATTCGCACAGAGAGGATTCTCATTCTTAGGGGGAATCCATGTATAGAGAAATTAAAGACGCAATCAGAAAGTGATGATGTGAGCAGGTTTCTGATGATGAATCTTCGTGCATGCTGATTTGTTTGATATTGTCAGCTATGGATTGGAACCTTCAACCTTTTGCCCAATACACCGTATGAAGACGTTAGGAGAGCACAACGTTTATATATTGGGATATGCTGAACGTGAGGGGGAATTTCTACAGTTGGAAATGTTAAACAGGTTAGACTGTGTGAAGATTGAAGCAATGGAAAACTGGTCATGTCATTATCTGGAAAAATCAGTCATTTGGGGAATCTTACTGCTATGATGGTGTTCTGCAAAGTAAACGAAAGCTATTGTGCCTAAATTCATTTTCAGGGATATTGTGGTAACCTGACGGATCGGCAATGTTGGCTAATATGGTTGTTCGTTTGATTCTATTGGAAACCAGAGCAAAGATTGACTGAAGATTGTAAGAGGTGTTTATCTACTATTCGCAAGCAACGTCCAAGGGGGAATTTGTTGGAGCATCTATAGTCATATATAGTGTGTCCGTCGCTTGACGAATAGTCTAGGCTTAATGTAATACACCTTGTAAACACATGAAACTGGGTCATTCGCAGGAGCATATGCGAATGAGACTCAGTCGTACGACTGAGCCATGCTAATGGACCAGTCGTGCGACTGAGATATGCGATTGGGTCATTCGTAAGACTGAGCCATAAGAATGGTCCAGTCGTACGATTGAACCATACGTATGGTCCAATCGCACGAATGGGCCCAGTCGCATCTAATATGGGCCGAGGCCTATATATACCAGTTTCAATGTGTAGAAACCTAAGGGTTTTTCATAGTGTTCCCGGCGCCCAGGCGCTGCCGGATGAGAGGGGAGATCATGCTCGATCTCCCCTTGCCAAAAGTCTTGATTCTTAAGTTGTAACGAGCTTAAAATCGTTATGTTTTATCAATGAAATCATTCGATTATTGTTCGTATTATTGATTGTCTTTTGGTTGTTTATCCTTTCGTCAAGAACACGCTCGGATGTCTACCGATCCAGTGACTTCACAAACATGAATTTCGTTAAACTACATATATGTATAATTTTTTTTAATCTCAATAACTTAGTTCTAATTAAACCATAACAACAACAACTTGATCACAACCATAACTACCGACTATATATATATAAATCAATTAATTATTAACCAACTAAACAACTACTTTTTAACCAACTACATTGCAAAATACCCAAATTTATTCCATTCAAACCTAAAAAATACATAAATACAACTCAAATCAATTCACTATCCTTAATTTCACATAAAATCAAGCAAAATTGAGACAAATAACAGTTAATTTTACACACTACATTATACAGGAACCAAAATCAAAGAATACAAAAAACTACCTTCAAAGATGGATCTAGCGACGACAGTTAGTAGCAACAGCAGCGACGATCGTGATACGCGGTGGAAGTAGCCTTTAGCAGCGACGGTCGAGTACGCAGCAGCAAGCAGCAGCTGTCGGCCGGTAGGCGGCAGCATGCGAGGGGTGGTCCAGTGAGGGAGCAGACGACAGCAACTGAAGGGGGTCGGTCGGCGGGCCGGTGAGGGGTGGTCGGCGAGGGGTGGTCGGAGTTGGGGATGAGAGGCCGACGTCGGCGAGGCCGACACCGGTGAGGCCGGGGTGGTCGGCGAGGGGTGGCCGGTCGGCGAAAGTGTAAGCCCCCTTTCCCGGAAACCTCATAGTTGGTCAATCACAGCAATTAAAACATTAAATATTTCAATTATCCAAACTTAAGCAGCAGAAATGATTTATCAAAACCATTCATTTCATTTAAAACACTGTTGTTAAGCAATACATCATCATTTATCTGTCACAAAGAATGGTTTTACTGCATTACAAAACAACAGTAACATAGAATACGAATGGATGTCAGTCTTTCCCTGCCGAGTAGCTTCACCCTCGTGCCATCCTCAGCAATAATTACCTGCCAACTGAAAATGCGTAAAAGTCAGTGTTGCTGAGTGAGCTCTAGCTTTATACGTAATAAAATACTTTCTATATGTTGTAAATGAAAATACTCTTTTCTATAAAAATATAACTCTGTACTGTATATGCGAGCACGCATTAACTGTATGAACAAATATTGTCCGTTCTCTGTACTGTATGCCTTGTCTGTAAACTTTTAACTTTATGTTTCACTTTCTGTATGGACTAGTGAGCAATACCCCAACTATATGCGCGATGGAAAACGGGTGATGGGCCATCTATGTCCCTCGAAAGGGTCAACTGTATCCCTCGAAAGGGTCAACTATATCCCCTAAAAGGGTCAACTGTATCCCTCGAAAGGGTTAACTATATCCCCCGAAAGGGTCAACTGTATCCATCAAAAGGGTTCCGTGTACTGTGTACAAGGCCGACCCAATCACCCAGGGCATGCTACAAAGGTCCTGCCAATCTCAATTGATTGACCCTGTGTGCATAAAAGGGTAGCTAACCCGCAGCACAGTTGAGCTAACGACAACACGGTCGTGTACCTCCTATAAGCTTGCAAGACTTGTTAACATTTTATTAATGTTCCTCTTCTATTCTTTATTGCTCTTTCACTTTATTATTACGATATACTTTACGTTACGATAATAACATACCACGTAAAGTCACATACTATAAGTAATAATAGTAGTAGCAATAACAATAATAAGGAACAATCATAAGTAATCATATCATGCATGGAACATCATCATTAATAAGCCCTTAGTCAACCTCGGTCAAAACCCTAAAGCACAAACTCCCAGAAAATTTCTGTAAAAATTTCTAAGTGCTTAGGCGCATGGGAACTATTTGGGCGCATGGGAACTATTTGGGCGCGTGAGCCCTGTTCGGGCGTTTCATCACTATGTAGGCGCATCAGCCAACACTTAAAAACATTTTCACTTTAGGCGCACGAACTATTCAGGCGCATGGGCACTATTGGGGCGCATGGCCCTACACTTAGTCATCCGGCTAACTTTTGTAGGCGTATGGACCACTGTTCAGGCGCATGGGCTATACTTAGACTTTTCTAAGGTAATCTTAGGCGCATGGGCTACTGTTTAGGCGCATGGATTACATTTAATTCTTTCTAAGTCATTTTCAGGTGCATGAGCCTTATCTAGGCGCATGGACCTTCTGTTCAACATATTTCCAGTATGTGTTCAACCCAATCATCAAATCCATCTGTTCTAAGCTTAACATGGCTATTCTAAACATGAATAACCTATAAGGACTTCAAAATCAACATACAACATGCACTATGCATACGGGTAAACACATGAACTTTATAAAAACCATTTTCATACATTTTCAGCCCTAAAAATAGTTTAAAACAAGTAAAAACCGGGGTCTAGAACTCACCTGATGCAACTTGGGTGTTTCTTCCTTTCCAACCCGCTTGTAATGAGTTCAAACACCTAAAACAACACCAACACACACACCCAAGCACAATCACAAGCACATAAGCACATAAGCATGTAACCGGGATAAAACCCGTCATAAACATGTAAAAACCACGAATTCTTACCTTGACTTCGTTCACTTCTTCTTCCTCTTCTTCTTCAATCCGAGAGTATTCTCTGCTCTCTCTCTCTCTTTCTCTCTAAAACCGAGACAATTGGTGAAGTGAGGTGAGGGTGGGCGGCCATACCCACCTTTACACCAACTTTTGAAAGTTTTGTCCTTTTTGGACACTTTTAGTCCCTCCACTTGGACCTTATTGCCTTTCTTGCTTTTATTCTTATATCTTGTCTTTTAAAAAAATAACCAGGTGTTACAAGTCCACCCCCCTTATATAGGTTTCGTCCCCGAAACATGTTATTCCTCAAACAGACGAGGATAATGCGGCCTCATCTCCTCCTCAGTCTCCCATGTGGATTTGGATCCCTTCCTATGCTTCCACTGTACATGCACAAGAGGAACCACTTTATTTCTCAGTCTCTTCTCTTTATGATCGATGAGTGCCACTGGTTGCTCCACATAATTGAGCCTTTCATCAACTTCAATGTCCTTCGGTGGGACAATCATGTCTCATCAGCTATACACTTTCTCAAATGAGATACATGGAATGTCGGGTGAATTCCACTTAACTCATCTGGCAACTCCAATCTATAGGCCACCTCTCCTACTCGAGCAATGATTCCGACAGGGCCTATATATATTGGGCTCAACTTGCCCCCCGCTTTCTGAATCTGATAATACCCTTCCAAGGTGAGACCTTCAACATAACCCGGTCACCCACCTGGAACTCAATTGGTCTACGTCGTTTATCGGCATACAACTTCTGTCTATCTTTAGTTGCCTTCATGAAGGCTTTAATCTTCTCAAGCTTCTCAGTCATAGCCTCGATTGCCTCGACGCTCCCCAATTCTTTCTGCCCAATGTCTCCCAACATACGGGCGTCCTACATCTTCTACCGTATAGCATCTCGTATGGTGGCATACCAATGCTGCCATGATAGCTATTGTTGTACGAGAATTCAGCTAACGGTAAGTGGTCATCCCAACTTCCCCCAAAATCAATCACGCATGCCCGAAGCATGTCTTCCAGTGTCTGAATGGTCCTTTCTGACTGGCCATCAGTTTAGGGATGATAAGCCGTGCTAATATGTAACCTCGTCCCCATGTCACGATCAGACACAATAGACACCGGCACACCATGACGAGTTACAATCTCCTTGATGAACAGGTCAGCCAACCACTCGGATGAATATGTCTCACGAATCGGTAGGAAGTGAGCACTTTTCATCGAGCGGTCAACAATAACCCATATGGCATCGTACCCTTTCGGAGTACGTGGTAGCTTTGTAATGAAATCCATGGTGATGTGCTCCCACTTCCATTCCGGTATATCCAAAGGTTGGATCTTCCCATACAGCTTTTGGTGTTCCGCCTTCACCTGTAGGCAAGTAAGGCACTTACTCACATACTCCACCACGTCACGCTTCACACCCGGCCACCACTAATCTTTCTTCATATCTTGATACATCTTTGTGGCACCAGGATGAATGGAGTATCGAGTCTTGTGAGCTTCATCCATAATCCTCACACGTAGATCCCCGAAACGAGGAATCCACACCCGTCCAAATCGAGTTTTAACACCAAGTGTGTTTTCACTCAGTTCCCCAACCAGACCTCTCATTCGTTTAGACTTTAGATGATCTTCTTTTAATGCCTCATCCTGAAACTTCTTGACTTGCTTCATTACATCAGAGGTCTTAGTTGGTATGCTTTCACCCGAATTGGATCGGGCCTCTCCTTCCGGCTAAGAGCATCGGCCACCACGTTGGCTTTGCCCGGATGATAGTGGATCTCCCAATCATAATCTTTTATGAGCTCCAACCACCTCCTCTGCCTCATGTTCAGATCTTTTTGCTCGAAGAAGTACTTCTAGCTCTTATGGTCAGTGAAAATAGTGCACCTCATCCCGTACAGATAGTGTCTCCAAATCTTCAATGCAAAGACCACGGCTGCTAGCTCCAAGTCATGAGTAGGGTAGTTGACTTCATAAACTTTCAACTGTCGGGATGCATAGGCTATAACCTTCCCTCTCTGCATTAATACACAACCCAACTTCGAGTAGGAAGCATCTGAATAGACCACCAAATCCTCGCTTCCTTAGGGTAATGACAAGACAGGAGCTTGAGTCAACCTCACCCTTAATTCTTTGAACGCCTGCTCTTGGGCTTGACCCCAAATAAACTTTACATCCTTTCGGGTCAACTTAGTCAATGGGGAGGCTATCTTGGAGAAGTCCTGAATGAACCTTCGGTAATATCCCGCCAACCCCAAGAAACTACGAATCTCGGATGGCGTCGTTGGGGATTTCCATTGCATTACTGCCTCCACCTTAGCAGGATCTACCATAATCCCCTCAGGATTTATCACGTGACCTAAGAATTGAACTTCGCGTAACCAGAACGCGCACTTGGAGAATTTGGCATACAACTTCTCCCTTCTTAAGGTCTCTAACACCTCTTGAATGTGACCAGCATGCTCTTCTTCGCTCCTCGAGTAGATCAGAATGTCATCAATGAGCACAATCACTGATCTATCCAACATAGGCCGCACACCCGATTCATCAAATCCATAAAGGAAGCTGGCGCATTGGTCAAACCAAACGACAAAACGAGGAACTCGTAGTGACCGTAGCCCATTCAAAAAGTTGTTTTAGGGATATCCTGCTCCTTAACTTTCAGCTGATGGTAACCAGATCGAAGATCTATCCTTGAGAACCAACTGGCGCCTTGGAGCTGGTCAAACAGATCATCTATCCTTGGTAGGGGGTATCGGTTCCTCACTGTTAACTTGTTTAGCTCTCGGTAGTCAATACACATCCTCATACTACTGTCTTTCTTCTTCACAAACAGGACCGGAGCACCCCAAAGAGAGATACTCGGTCTAATGAACCCCTTATCGAGCAGCTCTTGCAACTGTTCCATGAGTTCTTTCATTTCTGTGGTAGCTAATTGATATGGTTCTTTGGCAACGGGTTGAGCACCGGGTATCAAGTCAATTTGGAACTCAATCTCGCGATCCGGTGGCACGCCAAGTAAATCTTCTGGAAACACATCCGGAAAGTCACACACAACTGGTACATCTGATAGTTATGGTGTTGGCGCGTCTACATCCTTTACGTAGGCCAAGTAGGCACTACATCCACGCCTCATGCACTTTCCTGCCACCGCCATCGAAATCATCTTCGGGATCATAGTAACGCGATCTCCATAAATTATAACCAAACTCTTATCGGGCGCAACTAATCGAATCATCTTTTTGCCACACATGATGTTTGCTTCATAGGTTGCTAACCAGTCCATCCCTAGTACTACATCAAATCCACCTAGGGGTATCACGTGTAATCTAGCAGCAAACCTATGACCTTTTAGTTCTATGGCACAGTCCTCTACCACATCAATAATTCTAGTGGGCTTACCGATAGTAGTTTTTACATCGAATGGTGCACTGATCTTTCTACTACTAACAGGCAACTTAGCACAGAAAGTATTGGAAATAAAACTCCTGCCAGCACCAGAATCAAACAATACAGAGGCATAAGTTTGGTTTACTAGAAACATACCTGACACAAGATCGAGATCAGCTCTGGCTTCCTCCTGGGTCATAGTGTAAGCTCTAGCACCTGCCCTCTGCCCTCCTTCTTCCGGCTTCTTACAGTCTCTAGCGATATGGCTAGGCTGGCCACACCTGAAGCATACGTTCATCCCCATTCTGCACTCACAAGTATGCTCCCTTCCACATCTGTCACACCTCCTCAGCCCTGACCCAGATGTGACCACACATCGGTCACGCACCTTTGCCGCCTTATTGTTTGTAGCGGCTCTACCATGTCCAAACCGTTTCCCATTCCAGTTCCGACCACCACCATCCTTCTTATTCACCTCAGCCACCACCACCTCTCTCTCATCATATAATCTGCCAGCCAAGTCAACTGCCGACCTGAAAGTGCTCGACCGGGCGGTGATCATGTGCCTACGGATATCCGCCGATAGCCCCTGAATGTATCTCTTAATCTTTCATGACAGTGGTGTCACTTGATCGGGCACCAGCCGCGCCATTTCATTAAATTTGGTGGTGTACTGCTGGTGTGTCATCGTTCCCGCCACCAGCTGCAGGAAGTCTCTTTCTACTTTGTCCATCTCTCTGTGAGGATAGAATTCCTCAATCACTAACTTCTTCAGTCCAGGCCATCTCATTCTTCCAATGACCCTGCTACCCTCGGCTTGGACAATGTTGTCCCACCAGCACAAAGCCGAGTTCACAAAGGAGTGGGTAGCTAACTTCACCTTCTGATCTTCATGACATTCACTGATATCGAGGACAGTCTCCATTTCCCTCACCCACCGGTGAGCAGTTACAGCATTGCCATTCCCATCGAAAGTAAGGGATTGCATCTCATAAATGTCCTATAGTTGCAGCCTCAGGTCTCCTCCGGCACAGGCTCCTTTTCTTCCCCGTCCTCATCATCAGAGAGAACCGTTTCCAACTCTGGTTGTTCCCGTCCTCTTGAGGACCTTTCTCTTTCTTTCCTTTCCCCTTCCTTAACCGCCTTGATCACTTCGGTCACCACAGACGGTAGAATTATCTGCATGACCTGCTGAACCTCTTCCACCACAGCCTCCTTTACTGAGGCACTCAGATTGGCACTCTCGTCACCACCCTCCGGATGAGGGGTCTCTGGTTCTTCATGAACCACTTTCTCGACTATATGTCTCCCTCTCTTAGGTCACGGAGCAGCACTGTGACCTCCATCACGAGAGGCTTTTGAAGATCTACCGCCAGCCATCCTCAAAAAGCACACTATAAGATTCAAACACTAACGCGTTTCATTCAAGGTAACACTCAGTTTATGTCAAGTATAGTAAGTCCCTAATTAAAGTGGCCAGTTGTGATTAGCCACTTACTTTACTCTTCACATCCCAAGCATCTCCTATCCTGACTTAATCAGTATCTAAATTTACTAAGAGCACATAATCAAATAGCATGCGCACATATTACTGGTTAACATTAGGAAAAACATACCTGATGGCACGTAGCTACTCGGGCTGACATCCCTCCATTTGTCCCATTTTCAGTTTAAGTTTAGGTTTTAAAAGTTTTACTTAACCCATTTTTCTTAAACTTTGGCTCTGATACCAACTTGTAAGGCCCCGTTTCCAGAAACCTCACAGTTGGTCAATCACAGCTGGTCAATCACAGCAACTAAAGCATTAAATATTTCAATTATCCAAACTTAAGCAGCGGAAATGATTTATCAAAACCATTCATTTCATTTAAAACACTGTTGTTAAGCAATACATCATCATTTATCTGTTACAAAAGAATGGTTTTACTGCATTACAAAACAACAGTAACATAGAATACTAATGGATGTCAGTCTTTCCCTGCCGAGTAGCTTCACCCTCGTGCCATCCTCAGCAATAATTACCTGCCAACTGAAAATGCGTAAAAGTCAGCATTGCTGAGTGAGCTCTAGCTTTATACGTAATAAAATACTTTCTATATGTTGTATATGAGAATACTCTTTTCTGTAAAATATAACTCTGTACTGTATATGCGAGCACGCATTAACTGTATGAACAAATATTGTCCGTTCTCTGTACTGTATGCCTTGTCTGTAAACTTTTAACTTTATGTTTCACTTTCTGTATGGACTAGTGAGCAATACCCCAACTATATGTGCGATGGAAAATGGGTGATGGGCCATCTATGTCCCTCGAAAGGGTCAACTGTATCCCTCGAAAGGGTCAACTATATCCCCTGAAAGGGTCAACTGTATCCCTCGAAAGGGTTCTGTGTACTGTGTACAAGGACTACCCAATCACCCAGGGCCGCTACAAAGTTCCTGCCAATCTCAGTTGACTGACCCTGTGTGCATAAAAGGGTAGCTAACCCGCAGCACAGTTGAGCTAACGACAACACGGTCGTGTACCTCCTATAAGCTTGCAAGACTTGTTAACATTTTATTAATGTTCCTCTTCTTTTCTTTATTGCTCTTTCACTTTATTATTATGATATACTTTACGTTACGATAATAACATACCACGTAAAGTCACATACTATAAGTAATAATAGTAGTAGCAATAACAATAATAAGGAACAATCATAAGTAATCATATCATGCATGGAACATCATCATTAATAAGCCCTTAGTCAACCTCGGTCAAAACCCTAAAGCACAGACTCCCAGAAAATTTCTGTAAAAATTTCTAAGTGCTTAGGCGCATGGGAACTATTTGGGCGCATGAGCCCTGTTCGGGCATTTCATCACTATGTAGGCGCATCAGCCAACACTTAAAAACATTTTCACTTTAGGCCCATGAACTATTTAGGCGCATGGGCACTTTTGGGGCGCATGGACCTACATTTAGTCATCCGGCAAACTTTCTAGGCGCATGGACCACTGTTCAGGCGCATGGGCTATACTTAGACATTTCTAAGGTAATCTTAGGCGCATGGGCTACTGTTTAGGCGCATGGATTACACTTAATTCTTTCTAAGTCATTTTCAGGCGCATGAGCCTTATCTAGGCGCATGGACCTTCTGTTCAACATATTTCCAGTATGTGTTCAACCCAATCATCAAATCCATCTGTTCTAAGCTTAACATGGCTATTCTAAACATGAATAACCTATAAGCACTTCAAAATCAACATACAACATGCACAATGCATACGGTAAACATACATGAACTTTATAAATACCATTTTCATACATTTTCAGCCCCAAAGATAGTTTAAAACAAGTAAAAACCGGGGTCTAGAACTCACCTGATGCAACTTGGGTGTTTCTTCCTTTCTAACCCGCTTGTAATGAGTTCAAACACCTAAAACAACACCAACACACACACACCCGAGAACAATCACAAGCACATAAGCATGTAACCGGGATAAAACCCGTCATAAACATGTAAAAACCATGAATTCTTACCTTGAATTCGTTCACTTCTTCTTCCTCTTCTTCTTCAATCCGAGAGTATTCTCTGCTCTCTCTCTCTCTCTCTCTCTCTCTCTAAAACCGAGACAATTGGTGAAGTGATGTGAGGGTGGGCGGCCATACCCACCTTTACACCAACTTTTGAAAGTTTTGTCCTTTTTGGACACTTTTAGTCCCTCCACTTGGACCTTATTGCCTTTCTTGCTTTTATTCTTTATATCTTGCCTTTTAAAAAAAATAACCGGGTGTTACAGAAAGAGCAGTGGTCGGCGAGGGTCGCGCGCGGGGTGGAGGTGAATTTCACGGAGGGAAATGATACAACAGTCGTGCGATTAGGATATTAGGGGTAAGAGCATTAGCGGCGAGTCATGGCCGCTAAAGGCGTCGCCGCTAATGCCTTGTTGTACGATGCAATCTGAGCCGTCAGATCTACATTTCATTGACGTCTAGAAAGTTATTGAAAGGAGTCGTACGAATCGCACACTATTAGCGGCGACTTGTCGCCTCTATTGGCGTCGCCGCTAATGCTCGTCGCCACTAAAGACTTTGTCGCCCCTAAAAGTGTCGGCCCTAATTATAAGAATTCTTGTACTGGAGGCTATGCTGTTGGTTGTCGTAGCAACAACATGTAGTTATTTGTAGGTTTGGAAAGCCTATAGCTGCATTTTGTCGTTGCTAAAGATGCTAAAATTGTCGTTGCTATTGGGTGTGACTGTTGTGATTAATTATGATCATTTCATAATAAATCAAACCTATAAGTTAAAGTTCACAATTCCTTTTAATGAGATTTAAGATCTCAAAATGAACGTCATATCTTCTTTTTTTCAAATGATCACTTGCAACTATCTAAACCCGACACAAAGTGGTCGAAAATGTGGTTTAGTGATCAATTTTGACGGTAGGTCAAAGTTTAGTCAGCAATAACATTTGAAACCTTATATTGAAACAAAAATATTCTTGCATTCAATTCTACGATCGGATAATGAATCACAAAAATTAAAAATCAATTACGCAACCAATAATATTTGCGACCGTAGCTTTAGTGACCGAGATCGATAACGGACTTTTTGAAACAAATTTTGCACCTAAACTAACAAAAACTGCATGCTATTGAAATATTAGCGACAAAACCTTTCTGCAATCAAATTTACGATCGAACTG
This sequence comes from Flaveria linearis, assembly GCA_024085815.1. Classification (NCBI taxonomy): domain Eukaryota; kingdom Viridiplantae; phylum Streptophyta; class Magnoliopsida; order Asterales; family Asteraceae; genus Flaveria; species Flaveria linearis. Next base: position 35,970,197 of record CM044015.1, read on the forward strand.
TTAGCAACCAAAGTGCAACCATAATAATTGTCCAATCGTAATAATTTACGGCATATTATACAAATTTTTTTGCCACCAATTCATCAACCGAGTTTTATTTCAACCTTTGCGATCCACATTTTAGTGGAAAATATATATTGCAGACCGCAACATAAATGTGTTGCAGACCGCAATAGCTGATAAGAACCGAAGCGGATTAGTGTTGAAGCAACGATGAAGATAAGGATCGCTCAATTTTAGACACGTGTGAGTGGCATCATTGCGGATAAAAATGGAATTGTGTTGCGGGCCGCTGATATATGAATAAATACATATGTTAATAATGCATATCTTTCCCCATTATAAGCGTTTTTATTACAAATTCGTCTTTATCGATACTTGTTCGTAATTAATTTGAATTTTGTAGTTTTCGATGGTTGTTTGGTGATCTTAAAAGAAAAGAAAATGAAATAATGAAGATTTTATAAGTTTAGAGGTTGTTATGTCCATAACACAAGTGTCCACATCGAACACGCATGCATACGTAAGTGTCCACAGCGGACAATCATTGTTCACAGCGTACAGTCTATAATGCTTAAGTGTCCACAGCAGACGGTTAGTGTCCACAGCAGACGGTTAGTGTCCACAGGGCAGCATAATATTCCATCCCAAGTGTCTACAGCGGATGATCCAAGGCCCACAGTGAATAGTATGTTTAAATACTTATGTTCAACTATTGCAAATTCTAATTCGATACAACATTTTAAAAGTAAACTTAGCACAGATCTACGAGATGCACAAGTATCACAGAACAAAACCATTTATCATCATAGAAAATCTTTTTAAAAACTTACATTTCATAAAATTCATATTTTCATGAAAAAACATAGTTTTGTCAAGAAACATCATTTGTGTACACATATTAGCCCCAAACAAGTAGGAAACAAGTAAAAGAGAAGATCTAGAACTCACCTTAAACAACTTTTAAGCAAAACACTACAAACCAGAGAGCAAACCTGGAGTTTTAACACGTAAACATACAAACTTAAGACATGGAAACATATAGAAAGCTGTCTAGAGATTTAAACCCGACTAAATCTGAGAAGAAACACTACTAAAATATTATGTGTTGAATAACTCTTTTACTTTCTCACTCTAGAACCGGTGGGAGCTTCTTTCTCTCTCTAAAGCCGTATGTTTGAGTGCATTGGAGAGAAGGTATGGGCGGGCATCTCCTTTTTAAACTTCATTATGAGTCGGTTTTGTAAGACCCCGATCCCGGGCACCTCATGGTTGGTCATTCACAGCAATAATTACATAAAATGTGACATATTACAAATTTAAGCATCGGAACTAATTTAACAAAAGCCATTCTTTTCATTATAAACGTTGTTGTTAAGCAATACACCATGGTTTACTCAGAATACAAAAGAATCGTCCGTTTGCATTACAAAACAACAGTATTATCATGTAAGAATGGATGTCAGTCATGCCCTACCGAGTAGCTTCATCCGCGTGCCATCCTCAGCAACATTTTACCTCCCAACTGAAAATGCATAAAAGTCAGCGTTGTTGAGTGAGTCCTAGTTTTATAATAAAACATACTTTACTTTTGTTTAAAGAAAACATTCTTTACTTTTGCATGTGATCACACCTTATACGTACACATAGATAATATCATTATTATCTTCATCATCCGTTCATTAACTTTCTTTCATTCCGTACTTTTATCATTATCTTTCCAAGTCTTTTGCGATAACAGGGTCGCTTACCTCATTAGCAATCTCAAGGATTACACTTTATCCGAGTCTTTTACGACAACAGGGTCGCTCACCTTATTAGCAATCTCAAGGATTGCACTTTATCTGAGTCTTTTGCGACAACAGGGTCGCTCACCTCATTGTCAATCTTAATGATTGACCCTGTGTGCATCTTTCAGGGTAGCTAACCCGCATCACAGTTGAGCTAACGACAACAAGGTCATGCACCTCTATACATTTGCTTGCAAGACTTTCATTCATTCATTTACGCCACTATTCTTCATCATTAATCTTTCACTTTATTAATGATAATACTTTTTGTTACGATCATAAACATACCACGTAAGGTCATACAATATTAATGATATTAATAACAATAATAATAAAGATAATAATAATGATAATAGTAATTATAAGGAAGAATAAAGACAATCATGATTATGCATGGAATTGAGCATTTAATAATCCTAGTCAAACGTCGTCCCAAGCCCTAATTGCATAGACTCCCATAAAATTTCTGAAAAATAAATTCTAAGTGTTGGGCGCATTAACCCTGTGTGGACGCATGGGCCCAGTGTGGGCGCATGGGCCCTGTTCGGGCACATGGGCCCTGTTCGGACGTATGGGCCTCTCAGACGCATGAAGACACGTAGGCGCATGGAAGGTCCAGACACAGGGTCACTATTGGGATGCATGAGCCTCAATACTTAGTCAATTAGTTCCAACCTATAGGCCACCTCTCCTACTAGAGCAATGATACGGAAAGGTCCTATATATCTCGGGCTCAACTTGCCCCGCTTCCTAAACCGAATGATACCTTTCCAAGGTGAGACTTTCAACATAACTCTATCACCCACCTGGAACTTGATCGGTCTACGTCGTTTATTAGCATACGACTTCTGTCTATCTTTGGTTGCCTTCATGAAGGCTTTGATCTTTTTGTAACGCCCGAAAATTTTCTGATCGAGTCGGATAATAGCGATGGGCTCGGATGAAAACCATTTAATGAATATAGAGCGGTTGCGGGTATTACACCAAGTTAACCCTCCGGGTCACGAGTTTAACGAGTTTGGGGTCCCGGGGACGCCTGGCATATAAATAGATGGATCAGCCGAGCAACTCTCATTTTCACTCAAACGCCATTCTAGAGAGAGAAAGTGTAGAGAGAGAAAGTGCCGGATCGAAGCTCGGGTGGTCAAGAATCGAAGGCTAGTGTTTGTGGACTCCAAAACTACAAGAATCAAGGTAAGAAACGCATCTAAATTACCACATTTGGTGAAAAAACCCGATTTTGGGGTTTTTGGGGTTTTTAGTGGCAAAAATCGCCCAAAACACACGTTTTAGGATAATACAACGTGTAAGAAGCTTAGATATAGCTTCCTGGATGATAATGCAAGGGTTGGGTGGAAAGGATTGGATTTTTGGGCTAAAACGAGCTGATTCGTAAATTTCAGCTCGTTCTGCGAAATTAAGGTCTCGTCCAGCGAAACTGTAAGTTCGTCCAGCGAAACTGGAGGAACCTACAGCGAAGTTACAGTTTCGCTTCAGCGAAACTATATATTCGCCTGAGCGAAACTATGGTTTCGCTTATGACTATGCCAATGTCCAAGTTGACCTTAGATATTGCGAAACTAGGGAATTCCAACGAAAGTTGGCGCGCTCGAGGTAGCGAATCTGTCCAGCGAAACTGGCGGATTGCTGCCCAGCGAAATTAGCAGCGAAACTGCTAATTCGCCGGGCGAAATTACCGGCGAAACTACCTGCGAAATTAGTGGCGAAATTAGGCAGAAATTAACTCTTTTGAGTGTTAACTTATCTGCAGGCAGTGTAGTGTTACCCGCGTCTTAAAGGCTTGATTGAGAGGCTGCTTGTCAAGCACAGGTGAGTTCTAGGACCCCTCATTTACTGTTTTTAAATGATTTTTGGGGCTGGAACACATATAAACTTGTTTACTGACGTATGTATGTATGACCCATTTGGGTATAATGTTGTGTTATACGTCTAAGGTATGATTGTGGACTCGACATGTTATGTAAGGTCCTAGTATGAGTCCTCACGGTCTTGGAGGGACAGTTAGTGCTACTGCACCAGGATGACGCATAGTAAGTGCCTAGTGATGATTGATGATGTAGGCTATGTATGTACGAGGTTATGTATGATGACGACGATGATGCACGTATGATGTTAGGTATGACGATGTATGTATGATGATGATGACGATGTAGGTATGATGATGATGCATGTATGATGTTATGTATGATGATGTATGTACGATGAATGTATGACGATGCATGTATGATGCTATGTATGATGATGTATGTATGGTGTGTGTGTTTCCTATAACAATGATGTATGAATATCTTTCCATGACTTTACGTATTAACGAACGAACGAAGTATTATGTAACGTAAAGTGAAAGATAACGAAAGAGGAACACGATGATGAATGCATGTATTAATGAATGAACGAATGAATGAATGATGATGAATACATGCATTAATGAACGAACGAATTATGTCTTGCAAGCATTGAATAACGCGATTGGTCCTTCTATGTGATTGACCATGGTCATGGTACCTCTACCGCTTACCTCTAGTACCGGGCATACGCTCCCGTCATATGTTGATTACGGCCCGGTAGCTAAGACTGATTGGGGTGTAGCATATGGTATTGGTACAATTCACCTTTCAATGTGCGCAAGTAAGTACGAACGGGATTCTTGTCATTCGACCACCGTAATCATAGCCGAGTGCTATGAAGTGGGTAAAGCCTGACAGAATCCATACGAGAAGTTAAAGATAACGAATGATGAAGATAATAACGAATATTATCTCTGTGTACGTACGATGTATGAATGCATGCACGAAAGGATACTTTTAAATAAGTAAAAGTATGTTTTATTATAAAACTAGAACTCACTCAGCAACGCTGACTTTTTATGTGTTTCCAGTTGGCAGGTAGCGTTGCTGGGGATGGCACGAGGCGGCTACTCAGCTCTTTTGGGATGGCATTCTCCATTTAATAATGATGCAACGTCATGCGTTGTGGGTCTATAACGCACGCAACTCATCACGTTGCATGCCATTATGAGATTTCTTGAGTATTCCCCCGGAAGGGATTATTTAAGAAATCTTCTTTAGATTTTGATAAGTTCGCCACGCATTGGGTGCGTGTGCGTAGCACATGCAACGAAATATGTTGCATGTGTGTGTCAAGAGTATTCCGTCAGAGTTCCGATGTACGGAATTACTTAAGGAATATTCTTTAGTATAAAAATTATAAACTTTAAATGTTTGAACTTGATATCTCCCCTAGAGGTCGCTGTATGATCTTAGGAGGAGAGACAGAGTAGAGAAAGCTTCATTTTGTAATCGAGTCAATGATGTAATGACTCTTATTAATGAATGAAAATGTATATATTTTATCATTTCCGCTGCGTTATTTTATGATTATATACATTATGTATGTTTTAGGTGCGATGAACCACCAACAGTAGGGCGCCCGGGAGCGGGGCCTTACAAGTTGGTATCAGAGCAAAAGTTTAAGTAAAATGGGTAAAATTTTCATAATAAACCTAAACTTAAACTGAGAATGGGACAGGGAGAATGAGAATGCCATCTGAGTAGCTGCGTGCCATCAGGTATTTTCTTAAAGTTAATTAAAGTACGTGTACGTGAAATGTGGTTATATGTGTTGTTAGATTTAGATACCGGTGTAGTCAGGAAGGGTAATGCTTGGGGTACGAAAAGTGGAGTAAGTGACTAATCACAACTGGCCACTGTAATTAGTAACTTACTGTACTTAACATAAACTGAGCTATTTCCTTGAATGACCGTGTTGGTATTTGAACCTTTCAGTGTGTGATAGAAGATGGTCGGTGGTAGATCATCTAAAGCCCCACTTGGTGGAGGCAGTGGCGGAAGTGGTGTGGAACCACGAGCCACAAGAGGAAGACCTAGACAAGAGAAAAAGGTTCCCGAAGGACCTAATACTACTCCCTCGGGGGACGAATGAGAGTGATGATTTTAGGGCCTCGGTGAAAGAGGCAGTTGTCGAGGAGGTGCACCAAGTTATGCAGACGATCTTACCGTCTGTAATGACAGAAGTGTTAAAGGCAGTACGTGAGGATGAGAGACGGGGGAGAAATCAGTCCTCCGGTGGACAACAACAGGCAGGGGCAGAAACGGTATTGTCCGATGATGAGGAGGAAGAACAGGTACGGGAGACAGCCCGGGCTGTGATTACGGGAAATTCATGAGGTGCAAGCCCCCAACTTTCGATGGGTCTGGTACTGCTACTGATGCTCACCAATGGGTGATGGAAATGGAAGCTGTCCTCGATATTAGTGATTGCCAGGAGGACAAGAAGGTGAAGTTTGCCACCCACTCTTTTACAGGGTCGGCTCTATGCTGGTGGAAAAATATAGTCCAAGCTGAGGGTAGCAGGGCTATAGGGAAGATGAAGTGGGCTGAGTTGAAAAGGTTGGTGATCGAGGAATTCAGTCCTCGACGGGAAATGGATAGGATAGAGAGAGAGTTCCTGCAGTTGGAGGCGGGGACGATGACCCATCAACAATATACCACCAATTTAACGAGTTGGCGCTGTTGGTGCCAGAGCAGGTGACGCCGGTGTCCCGAAAGATCAACCGGTATATTCAAGGGTTGCCAGCCGAAATTCGTTGGCATTTGATTTCCGCTCGACCGAGTACTTTTAGGTCGGCGGTGGATTTGGCGGGAAGGTTGTACGATGAGAGAGCTGCGTTGGTGAAAGCTGAGGGTGGAAAGAAGGCAGGTGGAGAGAAGGGTTGGCAGGGAAAGAGGTTTGGCCGAGGTGATACCTCGACAAGTAACAAGAAGGTAAGGGTAGATGACCGTCGAGTGGTCGTGTCTGGAGCTGGGTGAGGAAGTGTGGTAAGTGTGGAAAAGAGCACTCGGGGGAGTGTAAGTGGGGATCCAACCTCTGCTTTAAGTGTGGGAAGACGGGACATATATCAAGGGATTGCCGGATGGGCAAGTGTTTTAACTGTGGGGAAAGTGGTCATATGAGCAGAGATTGTAAGAAGCCGAGGGCTGAGGGCTCAGGGGAGAAGAAGACGGGAGGAGAAGCACCGAGGGCAAAGGCTAGGGCGTTCACCATGACGCAGGAGGAGGCTAGAACGGACCCTGATGTTGTGTTCGGTACGTTCCTAATAGACCAAATTTTAGCCTCTGTGTTATTTGATTCGGGTGCCAGTAGAAGTTTTATTTCTACTACCTTCTGTGCTAAACTGCCTGTTAGGAGGAAATGCCTTGATAAGTCCTTTGACGTAGAAACCGCTATTGGTAAGTCCACTAGGGTTACGGATGTGATAGAGGGCTGTACTATAGAATTAGAGGGCCATAGGTTTGCTGCCATGTTACATGTGATGCCTCTAGGAGGATTCGATGTGGTGTTAGGAATGGACTGGTTAGCAACCTACGAAGCGAATATCGTGTGCCGAAAGAAGATGATTAGACTGACGGCGACCGACGGAAGTCCGGTGACAATTTATGGCGATCGAGTTACGACGATTCCGAAGGTGATCTCGATGGCGGTGGCGGGAAAGTGTATGAGGCGCGGATGTAGCGCCTACTTATGTTATGTAAAGAATGTAGAGACGCCAACACCACAGCTATGCGATGTGCCAGTGGTGTGTGACTTTCCAGATGTGTTTCCCGAAGACTTATCGGGTTTGCCACCAGACCGAGAGATCGAGTTCCAGATCGACCTGATACCGGGTGCCCAACCTGTCGCAAAAGCACCGTATCGCTTGGCTCCGACGGAAATGAAAGAGTTGATGGAGCAGTTGCAGGAGCTGCTGGATAAGGGGTTTATCAGACCGAGTATCTCACCTTGGGGTGCTCCGGTCCTATTCGTAAAGAAGAAGGATGGTAGTATGAGAATGTGCATTGACTACCGCGAGCTGAATAAGCTGACGGTGAAGAACAGATACCCCTTACCAAGGATCGATGACTTGTTTGATCAACTTCAGGGTGCCAGTTGGTTTTCCAGGATAGATCTTCGATCGGGGTACCATCAACTGAAGGTGAAGGAGCAGGATATCCCTAAAACAGCCTTTCGTACGCGCTACGGTCACTATGAGTTTCTTGTCATGTCTTTTGGTTGACCAATGCGCCGGCTGCTTTTATGGATTTGATGAACCGAGTGTGCCGGCCAATGTTAGATAAATCAGTGATTGTGTTCATCGATGATATCCTGATTTATTCGAAAAGCGAGACAGAGCATGCCGACCACATTCGGGAAGTATTGGAAACGTTGAGAGGGAGAAATTGTATGCCAAGTTCTCCAAGTGCGCCTTTTGGCTACGCGAGGTGCAATTTCTGGGTCACGTAGTGAATGCAGAAGGAATAATGGTGGACCCAGCAAAGGTTGAGGCCGTGATGCAATGGAAGTCACCGAAGACGCCAACCGAGATTCGCAGCTTCTTGGGGCTGGCGGGCTACTATAGGAGATTTATTCAAGACTTCTCCAAGATAGCCTCACCTTTAACAAAATTGACTCGCAAGGACGTAAAGTTCGTGTGGGGCCGGGAACAGGAGAATGCGTTTGAGGAATTGAAGATGAGACTGACCCAAGCTCCTGTCTTGACATTGCCCGAAGGAAATGAAGACTTAGTGGTCTATTCGGATGCATCCTATTCTGGGCTAGGTTGCGTATTGATGCAACGCGGAAAGGTTATAGCCTATGCATCTCGACAACTGAAGACTCACGAAGTCAATTATCCCACACACGATCTAGAACTAGCTGCGGTGGTTTTCGCGCTGAAGATTTGGCGACACTATCTATACGGGACAAAGTGCACCATCTTCACGGACCACAAGAGCTTGAAGTACTTCTTCGAGCAGAAGGATCTAAACATGAGGCAGAGGCGGTGGTTGGAGCTGATAAAGGATTATGATTGTGAGATCCATTACCACCCGGGTAAGGCCAACGTGGTGGCTGATGCCCTTAGCCGAAGGAAAGGCCCGAACCGATTCGGGTGAAGGCTTGCCAGCTGATTATGACCTCAGACGTGATGACGCAGGTTAAGGAGTTCCAAGACGAGGCCTTGAAGGAAGATCGTCTAAACTCCGAAAGGATGAGAGGTCTAGTTACAGAATTGGGTGAGAACACTCTAGGTGTTAAGACCCGATTTGGGCGAGTGTGGATTCCTCGGTATGGGGATCTACGTGGAAAATCATGGATGAGGCCCATAAGACTCGATATTCCATTCACCCAGGTGCTACCAAGATGTACCAAGACATGAAGAAAGACTATTGGTGGCCAGGCATGAAGCGTGATGTGGTGGAATATGTGAGTAAGTGCTTGACTTGTTCACAGGTAAAGGCCGAGCACCAGAAACCGTACGGGAAGATCCAACCATTGGATATACCCGAGTGGAAGTGGGAGCACATCACCATGGACTTTATTACGAAGCTACCACGTACCCCAAAAGGGTATGATGCTATATGGGTGATAGTTGACCGATTGACGAAGAGTGCCCACTTTCTACCGATCCGCGAGACGTATTCATCTGAAAGATTGGCGGATCTATTCATTAAAGAGATTGTAGCTCGTCATGGCGTACCGGTGTCTATTGTGTCTGACCGTGACACCCGGTTTACCTCCAAGTTTTGGAAGAGATTCCATGATGCGATGGGAACGAGGCTACATATTAGCACGGCATATCATCCTCAGACAGACGGTCAGTCTGAGAGGACGATCCAAACACTCGAAGACATGCTTCGGGCGTGCGTGATCGATTTTGGAGGAAGTTGGGACGATCACCTTCCATTAGCAGAATTCTCGTACAATAACAGTTACCATGCCAGTATTGGCATGCCACCCTACGAGATGTTATACGGTAGGAAATGTAGGACGCCCGTATGTTGGGGAGACATTGGACAGAAGGAACTGGGAGGCGTCGAGGTAGTGGAAGCAACGACTGAAAAGTTAGAAAAGATCAAAGCCTTCATGAAGGCGGCGAAAGACAGACAAAAGTCGTATGCTGACAAGAGGCGAAGACCGATAGAGTTCAAGGTCGGTGATCGGGTCATGTTGAAGGTCTCGCCTTGGAAAGGAATTATTAGATTCCGAAAGCGGGGTAAACTGAGCCCGCGGTATATAGGCCCTTTCCGAATTATCGCCCGTGTGGGAGAGGTGGCCTATAGGTTGGAGCTACCAGATGAGCTGAGTGGAATTCACCCGACCTTCCACGTATCTCATCTGAGGAAATGTTTAGCCGATGAAGATATGGTCGTTCCGCTGGAGGATATCGAAGTAGACGAACGGCTCAACTATGTGGAGCAACCAGTGGCGATCATTGATAGAAAAGAGAAACGGCTAAGAAACAAAGTGGTTCCTCTTGTGCGCGTACAGTGGAAGCACAGGAAGGGATCGGAGTCTACGTGGGAGACTGAAGAAGAGATGAGACAACATTACCCACATTTGTTCGAAGAGTGACAGGTTTCGGGGACGAAACCTAAATAAGGGGGGTGGACTTGTAACGCCCGGAAAATTTTCTGATCGAGTCGGATATAGCGATGGGCTCGGATGAAAACCATTTAATGAATATAGAGCGGTTGCGGGTATTACACCAAGTTAACCCTCCGGGTCACGAGTTTAACGAGTTTGGGGTCCCGGGGACGCCTGGCATATAAATAGATGGATCAGCCGAGCAACTCTCATTTTCACTCAAACGCCATTCTAGAGAGAGAAAGTGTAGAGAGAGAAAGTGCCGGATCGAAGCTCGGGTGGTCAAGAATCGAAGGCTAGTGTTTGTGGACTCCAAAACTACAAGAATCAAGGTAAGAAACGCATCTAAATTACCACATTTGGTGAAAAACCCGATTTTGGGGTTTTTGGGGTTTTTAGTGGCAAAAATCGCCCAAAACACACGTTTTAGGATAATACAACGTGTAAGAAGCTTAGATATAGCTTCCTGGATGATAATGCAAGGGTTTGGGTGGAAAGGATTGGATTTTTGGGCTAAAACGAGCTGATTCGTAAATTTCAGCTCGTTCTGCGAAATTAAGGTCTCGTCCAGCGAAACTGTAAGTTCGTCCAGCGAAACTGGAGGAACCTACAGCGAAGTTACAGTTTCGCTTCAGCGAAACTATATATTCGCCTGAGCGAAACTATGGTTTCGCTTATGACTATGCCAATGTCCAAGTTGACCATAGATATTGCGAAACTAGGGAATTCCAACGAAAGTTGGGCGCTCGAGGTAGCGAATCTGTCCAGCGAAACTCGCGGATTGCTGCCCAGCGAAATTAGCAGCGAAACTGCTAATTCGCCGGGCGAAATTACCGGCGAAACTACCTGCGAAATTAGTGGCGAAATTAGGCAGAAATTAACTCTTTTGAGTGTTAACTTATCTGCAGGCAGTGTAGTGTTACCCGCGTCTTAAAGGCTTGATTGAGAGGCTGCTTGTCAAGCACAGGTGAGTTCTAGGACCCCTCATTTACTGTTTTTAAATGATTTTTGGGGCTGGAACACATATAAACTTGTTTACTGACGTATGTATGTATGACCCATTTGGGTATAATGTTGTGTTATACGTCTAAGGTATGATTGTGGACTCGACATGTTATGTAAGGTCCTAGTATGAGTCCTCACGGTCTTGGAGGGACAGTTAGTGCTACTGCACCAGGATGACGCATAGTAAGTGCCTAGTGATGATTGATGATGTAGGCTATGTATGTACGAGGTTATGTATGATGACGACGATGATGCACGTATGATGTTAGGTATGACGATGTATGTATGATGATGATGACGATGTAGGTATGATGATGATGCATGTATGATGTTATGTATGACGATGTATGTACGATGAATGTATGACGATGCATGTATGATGCTATGTATGATGATGTATGTATGGTGTGTGTGTTCCTATAACAATGATGTATGAATATCTTTCCATGACTTTACGTATTAACGAACGAACGAAGTATTATGTAACGTAAAGTGAAAGATAACGAAAGAGGAACACGATGATGAATGCATGTATTAATGAATGAACGAATGAATGAATGATGATGAATACATGCATTAATGAACGAACGAATTATGTCTTGCAAGCATTGAATAACGCGATTGGTCCTTCTATGTGATTGACCATGGTCATGGTACCTCTACCGCTTACCTCTAGTACCGGGCATACGCTCCCGTCATATGTTGATTACGGCCCGGTAGCTAAGACTGATTGGGGTGTAGCATATGGTATTGGTACAATTCACCTTTCAATGTGCGCAAGTAAGTACGAACGGGATTCTTGTCATTCGACCACCGTAATCATAGCCGAGTGCTATGAAGTGGGTAAAGCCTGACAGAATCCATACGAGAAGTTAAAGATAACGAATGATGAAGATAATAACGAATATTATCTCTGTGTACGTACGATGTATGAATGCATGCACGAAAGGATACTTTTAAATAAGTAAAAGTATGTTTTATTATAAAACTAGAACTCACTCAGCAACGCTGACTTTTTATGTGTTTCCAGTTGGCAGGTAGCGTTGCTGGGGATGGCACGAGGCGGCTACTCAGCTCTTTTGGGATGGCATTCTCCATTTAATAATGATGCAACGTCATGCGTTGTGGGTCTATAACGCACGCAACTCATCACGTTGCATGCCATTATGAGATTTCTTGAGTATTCCCCCGGAAGGGATTATTTAAGAAATCTTCTTTAGATTTTGATAAGTTCGCCACGCATTGGGTGCGTGTGCGTAGCACATGCAACGAAATATGTTGCATGTGTGTGTCAAGAGTATTCCGTCAGAGTTCCGATGTACGGAATTACTTAAGGAATATTCTTTAGTATAAAAATTATAAACTTTAAATGTTTGAACTTGATATCTCCCCTAGAGGTCGCTGTATGATCTTAGGAGGAGAGACAGAGTAGAGAAAGCTTCATTTTGTAATCGAGTCAATGATGTAATGACTCTTATTAATGAATGAAAATGTATATATATTTATCATTTCCGCTGCGTTATTTTATGATTATATACATTATGTATGTTTTAGGTGCGATGAACCACCAACAGTAGGGCGCCCGGGAGCGGGGCCTTACACTTTCGAGCTTTTCAGTCGTAGCTTCAATCACCTCATTACTTCCCAACTCTTTCTGACCAATGTCACCCCAGCAAACGGGTATCCTACATCTTCTACCATATACCATCTCGTATGGCGGCATGCCAATGCTGGCATGATAACTGTTGTACGAGAAATCTGCTAACGGCAGATGGTCATCCCAACTTCCTCTAGATCGATCACGCATGCTCGAATCATGTTCTCAAGTGTCTGGATCGTCCTCTCAGACTGACCGTCCGTTTGAGGATGATAAGTCGTACTAATATGTAGCCTCGTCCCCATCGCATCATGAAACCTCTTCCAAAACTTCGATGTGAATCGGGTGTCACGATCTGACATGATAGACACCGGCACACCATGACGAGCTACAATCTCCTTAATAAACAGATCCGCTAATCTTTCGGATGAGTACGTTTCGTGGATCGGTAGGAAGCGAGCACCCTTTCTCAATCGATCAACTATCACCCATATGGCACCATACCCTTTCAGGGTACGTGGTAACTTTGCAATGAAATCCATAGTGATGTGCCCACTTCCACTCGGGTATGTCCAACGGCTGGATTTTCCCGTACGGCTTCTGGTGTTCCGCCTTCACATGTAAACAAGTAAGGTATTTACCCACATACTCTACTACATCACGTTCCATACCCGGTCACCAATAATCCTTTTTCATATCATGATACATCTTGGTAGCACCGGGATGAATGGAGTATCGAGTCTTATGAGCCTCGTCCATGACCCTTCCACGTAAACCCCCGTAACGAGGAATCCACATTCGTCCAAATCGGGTTTTAACACCAAGAGTGTTCTCACCCAACTCCGTGACTAGACCTCTCATCCTTTCAGTGTTAAGGCAATCTTCTTTCAAGGCCTCTTCTTGAAACTCCTTAACCTGCGTCATTACGTCAGAGGTCATAATCAGCTGATAAGCCTTCACCCGAATCGGCTCAGGTCTCTCCTTTCGGCTAAGGGCATCTGCCACCACGTTGGCCTTGCCCGGATGGTAGTGGATCTCGTAATCATAATCCTTTATGAGCTCCAACCATCGCCTCTGCCTTATGTTCAGGTCCTTCTGCTCGAAAAAGTACTTCAAGCTTTTGTGATCTGTGAAGATGGTGCACTTCGTCCTGTACAAGTAGTGCCGCCAAATCTTTAACGCGAAAACCACCGCAGCTAGCTCTAGATCGTGCGTGGGATAGTTGACTTCGTGGGTTTTCAACTGTCGGGATGCATAGGCTATCACCATTCCGCGTTGCATCAATACGCAACCTAGCCCAGAATAAGAAGCATCCGAATATACCACTAAGTATTCACTACCTTCGGGTATTGTCAAGACAGGAGCTTGTGTTAATCTCTCCTTCAATTCCTCGAAAGCCTTCTCCTGAGCTTGACCCCATACAAACTTCACATCCTTACAGGTCAACTTTGTCAAAGGTGAGGCTATCTTGGAAAGTCTTGAATAGATCTCCTGTAGTAGCCCACGAGTCCCAAGAAGCTACGAATCTCGGATGGCGTCTTAGGAGACTTCCATTGTATCACTGCCTCCACCTTTGCCGGGTCTACCATAATCCCTTCGGAATTTACCACATGACCCAAGAACTGAACTTTGCGCAACCAGAACGCGTATTTAGAGAACTTGGCATATAGCTTCTCCTTTATCAATGTCTCCAACACTTCCCGAATGTGACCAGCATGCTCTTCTTCGCTCCTCGAGTAAATCAGGATATCATCGATGAATACAATCACTCATTTATCTAACATCGGCCGACACACTCGATTCATCAAGTCCATAAAAGCAGCTGGCGCGTTGGTTAAACCAAAGGACATAACGAGAAACTCGTAGAGTCCATAACGGTGCGAAAAGCTGTTTTAGGAATGTCTTGCTCCTTCACTTTCAATTGATGGTAGCCAGATCGAAGGTCTATTGTTGGATCATGATAAGGCTGGTGCAACCAAATTCACTTCATAGTCATGTTTTTGGTGCTACATTGAAGGGCTTCCGAAGCCAAGCAAGAGATCTTCCGAAAGTCTGAAAGAGCTTCCGAAGACAAAGTGTGAGAGCTTCCGAAGACAAAGTCTGAAAGAGCTTCCGAAGACAAAGTCTGATGAAAGAGCTTCCGAAGACAAAGTCTGATGAATGAGCTGAAGACAAAGTCTGAGCTTCCGAAGACAAAGAAGACTCCAAGCCTCGGAAGAAGCAGTCTTTCGAAGTATAAGTGGCTTCGGAAGAAGTTATTCTTCCGAAGTATTTATCCTTCGGAAGACATTGCTATATCCAGCAGATAAAAGTATGGTCCCTGACAGTCCGCTGCAGACCTCTGATACAGCATGGCATCTTCCTAAAGAGCCATGTTGTTGACCATACTTTATTCTACTGTTCACCTTTTTATGATAGTACATGTTACCAACTTTAGTTGGTGACAAAAGGTAAGTCAGGGACATGTCCTGACTACCAACTCTCAGGCAAAATGTCTGAAAGACCTCACCTAGAGTCTTGTAGTATAGATGTAAGGTTAGAGGTGTCCAGCTGGTATCAAAGTATATCTGGCTGTAGGTAGTATTATATATCTTCTCCCTGTAACTCTTTATGTAAGCGATTTGAGTCCAAGTGTCTTGTAATCCTTTGAGTTGAGAAGCAATATATAAAAGTACCTTGAAAATTTACCTGCTGTTAAATTTTCTTACTGCTTGTTACTTGTTATATTGTGATCAACTCTTCATAGACTGCTTGCCGAGTGTTGATTCACAGTGAGTTGAGAGAAAAACCACCCGAAATCCGATCCTGCAATTGGTATCAGAGCTCCAGGATCTTGATTGTGAGATCTTACCATCCTAATCAACCTGTTTTTCACTCCTCACCACAATCCACTCACTCAAATGGCTGCTCTCTCCAAGGCTGATATGGAAACTGGTACCTTGACCAAGTCCCCTATGATCACCCCTGAAGACTTTGACACATGGTGTATCAGGATGGAAGGCTTCATCAAGTGTCAAGACTCAAGGATGTGGGACTCCATTGTCAATGGTCCTTTCATACCAAGCACTACATCTGCCACTGGTAATCGCATCATTCCAAAAGATGTTGATGATTACTCAGAGGAAGATAGGAAGAGAATAGAGCTAGATCAAAGGACTATGACTTGTCTCCAAACTGCTCTCCCCAACTCCGTCTACAGACGCTTCAAGAAGTGCAAGACTGCTAAAGATTTATGGGAAGCTTTGAAGCTGATGTATGAGGGATCCAAGGAAACTCAAGAGAACAAGAAAGATCTCTTGAAGCAGCAGTTTGAGAACTTTACTTTCAAGGCTGGTGAGACCTTGACTCAACAATACTTCAGGTATGTTGAGCTAGTAGATACTCTGGCGGATATTGGAGTAGCTCTTGAGAACAGAGACATAGTTAGGAAGTTCATGTCCTCTCTTCCTAAACTATGGACTCACTACTGTGTTGTCATCAAGAGAACTTCGGACCTTAAGACTCTTTCTCTCACAGAGTTGTATGGTATCCTAAGTGCATTTCAGATGGAGATGAACATGCAGAACTCCTCTGACCACTCCAATAACCAACAGAGTTCAGCCCTTCATGTGGTTGAAAGGGAAAGCATGGAACCACAACATCAGTTGCTATGCTACCCTGACAACTCACATACTGGACCCTTCATCACTCTACCTGAGACTCCAAAGTCTCAAAAGGTTCAACACAACTCCTTTCAGGATAGTTGTGCCTTTGTCTCTGGAAGTGGACACTCTGGTGATTTTCAATACTGCTTTGATGATCTTGAGTGCTTCAATCCAGATGATGTGGAGTACATGGACATTGTCCAGCAGATGGCTCTTTTAACTTACAGAGCGAAGAAGTTCTTTAAGAGAACTGGAAGGCAATTCCCTCAAAACCCAGTCAACAGCAAGTTTGGGTTTGATAAGAGCAAAGCAAGGTGCTACAACTGCAACCAACTTGGTCACTTTGCTAGGGAATGCAAGGCTCCCAAGAACAACCCGGGAACCCCACAGGCCTCCACACATCCCACTGCTCCCAAGCATGGAGAAAGGTCAACTGAAACAGCTGTTGTTGCTCAGGAAGTTGACTGGAGCTTCATGGTACAGGATGTGACTCCCGCTCAAGCACTCATGGCCGGAACAGATGATGATCAGGTATATGAACATCTTTGTACTGCTGCATGTATTGCTAAAGTTAAATTGTATAAGGATTACATTTCGGAAATCAGATCTGAGGTTGAGTCTTTAAATTTGCTAAAATCTGACTTTAAAAGAGCTGAATCTGACTATCAAAGGAAAATTGATGAGTTAGAGAAAAATGTGTCTCTTTTGAAACATGAAAAGACTAACTACAAGACTCAAATCAAAGATCTGATCTCCAAACTTTCTGAAGTTCAAGCCCAGTTAGTCACAGCTGAGGCTCAGGCCAGGAAGCAAGCTATTGCTGAGCAAAACTTCCAAACTATTCTTGCATCAACCTCCCATTCCAAAATGTTTTATCAAAACAAAGAAGGGTTGGGAACCAGTGAAATAGCTCCACCACACTCTTATGAGTCTATTAGACTACCTAGATGTGGTACTGAAGAGCAAGAGGTTCCAACTGCTGACCCTTCTCCATTGGAACTAGAGGATGAAGTAAAATAGTGGCCTCCACAGGGAGAAACAGGAGGATACACCCATCTCCACCTGTGATGACCAAATCCTGACCACCAAGGCAAGAAGAAGCAGAGCTAAAGCTGCTAGAAGGACTGCTAAGAAGGTTGCAGAGTCCAAGCTTAAGTTTGACCCTAAGCAAAAGGGTGTCTTCATTTCTGCCGGGTTTCAAGTGGTAGGTACTCCTGATTCAGGAAAGGAGTGTAGTACCAGCACTCCTGTCCTACTGAAGGATCAGAAGTCGAAAGGGAAAGTTGCTGATGAAGAGAAGAAACCCAAGAAACAGCAACCTGCAAGTTCCCAGAAGACTAACATTGCATGCATAATGTGTGGTCTGCACAACCACATGGCTAAAGATTGTTACTACAATCCAGCAAGCACACATTATGCAAATAATGTTAGAAAGAAGTAGTCAGAGAAAGTTTCTCAGTTGGACCACTTCAAAAGGTCCAAATGATGAAAAAGGGAAAGTTGGTCTCGGAAGCCAAGTTGCTTTCGGAAGAAACTGCTTCTTCCGAAGGGAAAATGGCTTCGGAAGCCAAACCTTCTAAGGTTCGGAAGAACAAGAAGGCTCCCTTGAAACCATCTCAGAAGAAGACTACTTCGGAAGAAAAGGTGGTGAAGGCTTCTTCCGAAAAGAGAGAAGCTTCGGAAGAAGACTGCTCTTCAAAAGCTTCAACATGCTGCAAAAGCTTCAACAAGCTCATCCTCAAAGATCAACCAAAGGATGGATTGGAAGATCAAGGAAGATGCTGCAGCCCAAACCTCTTCTTCAACAATGACCTCTATTGAACCCCATTGCATATCTTTTGGTTCAATTATGTCACTATCTTTGGAAGAGCCCGAGACCTGCAAGGCTTGGGCTTCCAAACAAAACTAACCATCTCATCTTATGTGCAGGGACATCCATTTGACAAGAACAACAATATCTGGATTGTAGATAGTGGATGCTCCAGGCACATGACAGGGAACAGATCTCTCCTTCAACAATTCCAGAACTTTGATGGAGGGCCTGTCCAATTTGGAGGTGAGGCCGGAGGATATATTTCTGGCAGAGGAAGTATATCCAATGGCAGAATAAACATTGACAAAGTTCACTTTGTCAAACAGCTTGAACACAATCTGTTAAGTGTTTCTCAATTCTGTGATCAGAAGCATCAGATGCTTTTCACAGAACATGAGTGCATTATCCTCAAACCAGGGATGACAATTCCTCCGGAATTGGTGCTTCTCAGATCTCCCAGGAAAGGGGATATGTACAAGCTGGATATGAACAATGCTTCTCCTATGGGTGAAGTATCATGCTTTCTTTCCAAAGCTGATAGTGATGAGTCAACACTATGGCATAAACGCATGTGTCATGTGAATTTTAAAACAATGAATAAATTGGCTAAAAATAACTTGGTACATGGTTTGCCTAAAAAGGAATTTTTCTGCAAAGATAACTGTGTTGCATGCCTGAAAGGGAAACAACACAGATCATCTCATAAATCCAAATGTGTTAACTCTATCACTACTCCATTACACTTATTGCACATGGATCTTTTTGGTCCCACAAGTATAATGAGCATTGGAAGGAAATCATACTGCCTTGTGATCGTTGATGATTTTACAAGATTTACATGGGTATTCTTTTTAAGAAGTAAAGATGAAACTGCTGAAACTTTAAAATCTTTTATTCTTAAAATAGAAAATCAAATTGATCACAAGGTTAAGATTATTAGAAGTGATCAAGGGACTGAGTTTAAGAACTTCGTTCTTGACTCATTCTGTGACTCAAAAGGGATTGCCAGACAATATAGTGCTCCCAGAACTCCTCAACAAAACGGTGTTGCTGAGAGGAGGAACAGGACACTTATTGAGGCTGCTCGGACCATGTTAGCTGATTCAAAGCTGCCTCTAACATTCTGGGCAGAGGCAGTCAGCACTGCATGCTATGTGCAGAACAGGGTTCTTGTAGTTAAGCCCCATGGAAAAACCCCTTATGAGTTATGGAACAAGAGGCCACCGTTCATTGGCTTTCTAAGGTCCTTTGGCTGCAGGTGTACCATACTTAAC
Source organism: Flaveria linearis (assembly GCA_024085815.1). NCBI lineage: Eukaryota > Viridiplantae > Streptophyta > Magnoliopsida > Asterales > Asteraceae > Flaveria > Flaveria linearis. The sequence continues at coordinate 35,989,762 of CM044015.1, forward strand.
ACAAAGGACAACTTGGCAAAGTTTGCTGAGAAGTCGGATGATGCTATCTTTATTGGATACTCTTCTAGCTCCAAAGCTTATAGAGTATACAATATTAAGAATCAACAATTTGAGGAGTCATCCAACATAGTTGTTAATGAGCACACTCCTTGTGTTAGGGGGAATGGACCTGAGTATATCTTTGATTTAGAATTGTTTCCAAACTATTCTAAACCATCTTGTGAGAATGTTTCAGCTGGAACAGGTGCTCAAAGTGATGCTGATGCTGATGCAGGTCAACTATATGAGCTTCCCAGACCTATTCCAAATTCTCCAAGAGCTGAAGGGCAACAAGCTTCAACTATTCACAGATCTGACAGTGTAACTATCTCCAGAAATAGTGAAGCTTCAACAAGTGAATCACTTGATCAACCTCAAAGTTCCTCAGGTGATCCACTACAACACCAGGTTGAGGGAAGTGGTATTCTGAAGGAACAGGCAACTGTTAATACTACTTCACAACCAACCATTGATGATGTTTCTCAATCATTCAATCAGTCCTCATTGAATGACTCTGAAACAGCAGTTGGACAGAGTGATCCAGTTCCTGATCAGAATATGTCTAACCTAGACTTATCTCTGCAATTGGAAGTGATTCCTCGTCTTAGGATTCACAACACTCATCCAACTGAGAACATCATAGGGAATGTCTCTGAGGGTGTGAGAACAAGAGGACAAACTCATCATGGGAATGTCTGCTTGTACTCATGCTTCCTGTCTCAGATGGAACCAAAGAAGGTAGAAGATGCCTTAAAGGATAGTAGTTGGGTTGAATCGATGCAGGAGGAGCTGCTTCAATTCAAAAGACAAAAGGTCTGGAATCTATGCCCACTACCATCTGGTCAAGTACCCATAGGCACTAAATGGGTATTCAGGAACAAGAAAGATGATAGAGGCTTGATTATCAAGAACAAGGCAAGACTAGTAGTTCAAGGGTACACCCAGGAGGAAGGAATTGATTATACTGATGTCTTTGCACCTGTTGCAAGACTTGAGGCAGTTAGGATCTTCCTTGCTTATGCTGCATCCAAGAACTTCACAGTCTACCAACTTGATGTCAAGTGTGCTTTTCTATATGGGGATATAGATAGGGAAATCTATGTGTGTCAACCTCCAGGATTTGAAGACCCACAGCACCCCAACTATGTGTGCAAGCTGGATAAAGCTCTATATGGGCTGCACCAAGCACCTAGGCTGTGGTATGAGACCTGTCTCAGTTTCTCCTGAAGAATGGATACACTAGAGGTACCATTGACAAGACTCTTTTCATCAGAAAGAGTGGAGAAGACATTTTGCTTGTACAAGTCTATGTTGATGACATCATATTTGGTTCTTCAAACGACCAAATGTGCAAAGACTTTGAAAGCATTATGAAGCAGAAGTTTGAGATGAGTTCCATGGGAAAAATGGACTTTTTCCTAGGAATCCAGGTGAAACAATGAAGGAAGGGTTCTTCATAAGTCAATCTAAGTATGTCTCAGACATCTTAGAAAGATTTGAAATGAAGGACTGTAAACCAGCCAAGACACCCATACCCAGAAACCATAATCTTTGCCCTGACCTTGAGGGGGAGGATACTGATCAACATCAGTATAGAGCAATTATTGGTTCTCTGATGTATCTCACTGCAAGTAGACCAGATATCATGTTTGCCACATGCATTTGTGCAAGATATCAGGCTGCTCCAAAGGTGTCTCACCTAGCTGCTGCAAAGAGAATCCTCAGATACCTCAAAGGAGCACCTAAACTAGGTCTCTGGTATCCAAGAAATAGTGATTTCAATCTCTATGGATACTCTGACAGTGACTATGGTGGCTGCAACATTGACAAGAAATCAACATCAGGAGGATGTTAATTTCTTGGTGGAAGGATTATCTCATGGCAATGCAAGAAACAATCCTGTGTCTCTACATCAACTGCTGAAGCTGAATACATTGCTGCTGCTAGCTGCTGTGCTCAACTGCTATGGATTCAAAATCAGATGTTAGACTATGGGTTTAACTTCATGACTACTCCTATCCATATTGACAACAACAGTGCTATCTCCATTACTGAGAATCCGGTGAAGCACTCCAAGACAAAACACATTGATATCAGGTATCATTTCATTAGAGATATTCATGAGAAACAGCTGATAAAGTTAATCAAAGTTGACTCAAATGAACAATATGCTGATTTGTTCACAAAGGCATTTGATGAACAAAGATTTAAGTATCTCATATCAGCAATTGGGATGATAAACATTGAATAACTACCTCTTTTGAAGACCTTTTTAAATGAGTAATGTCTTGTGTCAATACAATTTAAGCCCTGTTACAAAAGATCTTTAAACTATTCCAAGTGTAAATTCCTTCCGAAGAGGAACTAACTCTCGGAAGATATTCTTGAATATCTTCCGAAGCTAAATTCCTCAATGGAAATTTTCTTCTCGGAAGAGTTTTTGGTCTCGGAAGAAGCGATTGATTTTATATCAGATCTACTTCCGAAACTTATACAACTCTCCATTCGGAAAGACAGCTTTACCTTCGGAAGCAATGCCTTGCTTCGGAAGATAAAGTGCCTTCAAAGGACAATTTTACCTTCGGAAGCAATATCATGCTTCGGAAGAGAAATTGCCCTCGGAAGAAAATACCTTCGGAAATGTTTTACCCTCGGAAGTAAAGGTTTTTATATGTAACGGATATCTTTTGGGCCCCACTCTGTAAAAAGTAAAGATTTTGTTGATAATGTCAGATTATTTAAAATTATCCTTGCCGCCATCATCATTTCTCCGCCGTAAACCACCATACCACCCACAGTAACCCCAAAACAGTTACCCTATTACCACCACCATACCACTATTCACCCTTTTTAAATAATCTTGACTTATCAATTTCATCTTCTTTTACCACTTTACAGCCCTAACTGTTCCCTTCACTGTCAAACCATAAATTTCACTCAAAATTTCAAGCTTACCTTTTCTCCAATGGCGCTAAACCCTCAGCACAACCAAGTCGCATTACTTGACTCGTCAAGGGATGCGACTTCACCCAAATCATCACCTTTCTCACCGAATCCACCTACCTCACTGCACTCACAGTTAACCCAACCGTATACTCCAACCATATGTCAGAATTTTGGAGCAACGGAGAAACTACAGTGCTGAATGGGGTTCGAGTCCTGAGAACCAGAGTTTGTGGCCAAGAGTTGGTCATCAATGAACAGATCATCAGGGAGCATCTCGAGCTTCACGATGATGGGGCTCCTACTGAGTTCCCCAAGGAAGACTTGGAAGGCACCTATATCCTCATGGGATATGGAGGCGATGTCAGCAGGTCCACAGTATACAAGTTCAACTTCTCTTACCATTGGAAGTTCCTGCTGCACATTGTTTTGCACTGCCTCTCCAACAAATCAGGGGGTTGGGATCAAATCCCATATGAACTAGGATGCCTAGTTCATGGGTTGGTGAGAGGCCTCAGATTCAACTACTCACGATTCGTGTTGAACAACCTAATCGCCAATCTCAGCAGGGATACATTCTTCATGTATCCCCGATTTCTTCAACACATAATCAACTGTGAGATGGAACCAAGCAAGCTTGTCTGCGCAGCTGCTCTTCCTGTTCCACACATGAGGCCTACCATCTTCAAGACACTGAAGAAGATGTCCACCAACTTCACTGGACGGTACACTCCATTACCTCCAGAGATGACTGAGCGCATAGCTCCTGGTGACATCCCTGTTCTCCCCACAGGTGATGAACCCACACCAGCAACATCCACCACAATACCAAAACCTTCTTTACCCATCAAAGCCACATATCAGAGACGCCCCAAACGAACCCTTGTTCAATCTACTCTGATTGAACAAGCTCCTTCTGTTCACACCCAAAGGACTAGAGTGGAATCATGGGCTCCCACTCAGTCCGAGGTCACACCATCCTTCACAATTGACCTCAATGTGGGTTTTGAGTCTCCTCAGTCTCAAACCCCTGAGCCCGAACCCCAAGCCTTAAGCCCACAGGGTGAGTCTTCACACTCCCCTGTGAAGCCTTCTAGGGACAGCCCCACCATAGGCTCAATGCCTGTAGACATTGATCAAGGTCCCGGGTCAGTAGGACTAACCACCCTCTCTTTCACTGACCTTTTACTCCAAACTGATGAAGAGATTACATCTCTCCATGGCCATGAAGTTGATCTACAACACCCACTGAGAGATCAACAGAGCCAAGAGGGATCCCTTGTCTCTAGCCCCCATCAGAAGCCTGCTACTGAGGTGAGTCCCACTGATGTGGAGGGGACTCATGTAGACTCAGCTGCCACTACTCAGAGTCTCTCATTGAGCTCTCAGGACAGTGGTAACATATTAGGACTGAGTCTACGGCAACTTTGCCCATTGACATCTCTGAAAGAGATGACTCTGAGCAAAGGAAACCAGGGTGCCAAGAAACCACATCTGGTGGTGAGAGTGAGCATACTAGGTATGTTATCTCATCTCCCCGTGATTCTTCCTATGAAGATGAGGGAAGTATGCAACTAACACTTCAGTACTTGCTTTTTAAGGTCTCCAACCTGGAATCACAGGTGAAGATCTTAGAATCAAGGACTGCCACTCAGCAACTTGAGATTAACTCTCTCAAGGCAAACTAGCTGAGAAACAGACGGAGAGGTCTGTTAGGCATGTACCAATCCAGGTCTCAATGACTTCTTCCTCTAGCTCATCTAGCTCTCAAGATGATGCTACCAAAAAGGGGGAGAAAGTTCAGAGACAAACACCTATGGAACCACAGACCCAACTCATTTCCACCCAACAAATCATTACACCACCTGAGTCATCTCAATCCTTTCTGGAGATTGACTCAAGGATGCTTCAAGATCTCTACAGACTTTTCACAAAGTTTGTATTGAGATCATCCCTAGAACAGCCCAGCCCCGACACCACACTTGCATACTTTGGGGCTGAGGAGCTTCAAAGACTGACTGCACCTTCTACCACTGTGGAGGAAGTTGGTCAACCTAAGGTCTTCATGGAACCTGAGATTAGCTTCGAAGGGGAAATGGGGACTGATGGCCCAGCAACTAAAACAGATGGGACAGAATCTGCAGCAGTCTCATCTTCCAAGCTCTAGCTGAGGCTTCCGAAGTTTACATGGAAGCCTCGAAGAACAAGACAAGTCTTCCGAGGCCGAAATAGAAGCTGCGGAAGGCCTATTTCAGATGTCCGAGGAACTGACCATCACAGATGTCATTGCTGAAATTGCATCTGAGGTGAGCAGGGAGGACATGTTGATATACCTCCAACCCAAGCACCAGCTGAACTTCTCTCTCAATCACAACCCTCCATCCAAGAACCACCACAGTCAAGCACAATCAAAGACAAAGGCAAAAGAAAGTTGACTGCGGAAGAGCTTCAGGAGGAGGAGAAGATTGAGAAGGCCAAAAAGAAAGGTCGGTTTCCTACTGAGAAGCTGTTAGCTGCTAGTTCTAAGGCAGCTGCAGCCAATCAGGAAGAAATCAACCTAAAGAGAAGAACAGCACTCATTGACCAGCTCATCAGCCTAGGAGCCGTCAATGAGGAAATACTCCTGCTACCACTAGAGGAGTTGGTGACTTTGGAGAGGTCAACCAGGCTACAACAAGAAAGGGAAGCCAGGTTGGCCTTGGAGAAGGCAGAAGAAGAGCAGAGGGAGGCAGCCCTGAAGCTGAGAGAGGAGAGGATCAAATTCCTACTCTCAAGAGGCTTCAGTCTTCCTGAACTGTCTCCACATGATGATGATATGATCCTGCTGCTCCACAACAAAGAGCAGGATCAAATGGAGAAGGAAAGGAAGAAGGCTGCTAGGGAGAAGTTGAAGGTGAAGAGGAAGAGGGAGGAAGAGAAGGAGGTCACTGCTGCCAAGAAGTCAACTGACAAAGCCTGGATGAAGGACTACCTCCGGGCTCATGGCTTCTCTGGTAGGCAGGTGGGACCTATGTCCAAAAGGACACTCCAGCGGATAGTCAGTGAAATAAAGGCTGACATCCGCTTGGGGAAGAGAAGGGAGATGTATAGGAGGGTAAAGGGAACGGTCTTCACCCCAGCCACTCAACCATAGCCACAACCCACACCAGAACCAACCCCTTTTCCCATTAAACCTGAACCCACTGATGAAACCTTCACCCCTCAACCCACAACTCTACCCAAACCTACCACATCACCTCAACCACCCAAACTGCCCATCCTAAAACCCAAGACTCAACCCAAAACCACTAAACCTAAACCTACTCAACAACAACCAAGACTATCCCCTCAGCCTCCTAAACATCTCTCCTTTGAGGAGATTAAGGAGTTCAAGACAAGGCTCATCAATTGCACTACTTTGAGCAGCATCTCCTGTGAGGGAGAAGTTATCAACATCACCTATGTTGATAACTCTTCAAGCTCCCTCACCCTAGGCCAATTTCTTGAATTGCCTAGAGACACCTTGGGCCAGGCTGCAAGACTTCTTGGTCTCAACTCCGATACCCTCAATGCTGAGGAGAAGAGACTAAGAAGAAGACTGGTGACTCTGCTGGATACCAGGAAAGAGGACAGGATTTCTGGTCAATCTCCTGGACCTAGAAATGCAATAATCCAGTGGAGGTTCGATGAACCTTCTCACAACTTTGTTGTGGAAAGGGAGAATGGTGAAACCAACAGGTTCAATGCCACTTCTCTACTGCATCTCAGCAGATTTGATCTTGCTGAGCTTGCAGAGAAGCCATTCTCCAATCCCTCCAACTCTGAGACTGCTGCACACATCAGAAACCACATCAGCGGTCTCCACTTGGCTGAACGAAGTAGAAGAGCCAAGATTGAAGAAGAGTTGAAGCTAAAAAGAGTGGAAAACAAGGAAAGATCAACCACCAAAGGCACAGCCTTTCTACAGATGGTGGAAGGTCCTGAATTGGAACCAATAGTTCGATGGGAATATGACTATACTTCCCATCAACTAACTCTTTTCAGAGGGCCACAACAGAGGGTACACATAATCCAAGGTGACAGAGTAGAGGTTCTGTCCACCAAAGATTTGTACAAGATTCTCAGCATCACAGCAGGAAAGAATGAAGATACTGATAAACACCTGCTTTCCTTGGTGCTAAGAGCTTTGAGAAGAAGAGAGAAGTGAAGTTTTGGTAGCATCAGCCTAGGGGGAGTTTGTTGGATCATGATAAGGCTGGTGCAACCAAATTCACTTCATAGTCATGTTTTTGGTGCTACATTGAAGGGCTTCCGAAGCCAAGCAAGAGATCTTCCGAAAGTCTGAAAGAGCTTCCGAAGACAAAGTGTGAGAGCTTCCGAAGACAAAGTCTGAAAGAGCTTCCGAAGACAAAGTCTGATGAAAGAGCTTCCGAAGACAAAGTCTGATGAATGAGCTGAAGACAAAGTCTGAGCTTCCGAAGACAAAGAAGACTCCAAGCCGGAAGAAGCAGTCTTCCGAAGTATAAGTGGCTTCGGAAGAAGTTATTCTTCCGAAGTATTTATCCTTCGGAAGACATTGCTATGTCCAGCAGATAAAAGTATGGTCCCTGACAGTCCACTGCAGACCTCTGATACAGCATGGCATCTTCCTAAAGAGCCATGTTGTTGACCATACTTTATTCTACTGTTCACCTTTTTATGATAGTACATGTTACCAACTTTAGTTGGTGACAAAAGGTAAGTCAGGGACATGTCCTGACTACCAACTCTCAGGCAAAATGTCTGAAAGACCTCACCTAGAGTCTTGTAGTATAGATGTAAGGTTAGAGGTGTCCAGCTGGTATCAAAGTATATCCGGCTGTAGGTAGTATTATATATATCTTCTCCCTGTAACTCTTTATGTAAGCGATTTGAGTCCAAGTGTCTTGTAATCCTTTGAGTTGAGAAGCAATATATAAAAGTACCTTGAAAATTTACCTGCTGTTAAATTTTCTTACTGCTTGTTACTTGTTATATTGTGATCAACTCTTCATAGACTGCTTGCCGAGTGTTGATTCACAGTGAGTTGAGAGAAAAAACCACCCGAAATCCGATCCTGCATCTATCCTCGAGAACCAACTGGCACTTTGGAGCTGATCAAACAAGTCATTAATCCTCGGTAATGAATACTGATTCTTCACTGTCAACTTGTTCAACTCACGGTAGTCGATACACATTCTCATGCTACCGTCCTTCTTTACAAACAAGACCGGAGCACCCCAAGGAGAGATACTCGGTGTAATAACCCCTTATCGAGCAACTCTTGCAGTTGCTCCATCAATTCATTATCTCCGTTGGAGCCAACTGATACGGTGCCTTAGCTACAGGCTGAGCATCGGGTATCAAGTCAATTTGAAACTCGATTTCACGATTCGGTGGCACACCTGATAAGTCTTCTAGAAACACATCTGGAAAGTCACACACCACCAGTACATCGGATAATTGTGGTCTTGACTTGTCCATATCTTTCACGTAGGCCAAATAAGCGCTACATCCATGCCTCATGCACTTTCCCGCCACCGCCATCGAAATCACTTTTGGAATCGTTGTAACTCGATCACCGTATATCGTCACCGAACTCCCGTCAGGCGCTATCAGTCTAATCATCTTCTTTCAACACACGATGTTTGCTTCGTAGGTCGCCAACCAATCCATTCCTAGTACTACATCAAATCCACCTAGGGGCTCACATGTAACTTAGCAGCAAACCTACGACCCTCTAGTTCTATGGCGCAGTACTCTATCCTATCAGTAACTCTAGTGGACTTACTAATAGCAGTTTCTACATCGAATGGCTCATCAATACGTCTACTGCTAACAGGTAATTTAGCACAGAAAGTAGCAGAAATAAAACTCCTACTAACACCAGAATCAATAACACAGAAGCAAGAGTTTGATTGTACCTGACATAACATCAGGGTCCGTCCTAGCCTCCTCCTAGTCATGGTGAAAGCTCTGGCGTTCACCTTCTGCCCTTCAGTCCCAGGTGCTCTTCTTCGTCCCGAAACTCTCAGCCCTTGGCTTCTTGCATTCCCAACTCATGTGGCCCTCCTCGCCGCAAGTATAACACCTCAGCACCTTACAGTCTCTGGAGATGCGGCTCGGCTTCCCACACTTGAAACACACGTTGAGCCCCAACCTGCACTCAACCGTATGCTCCTTCCAACACTCGCCACACCTCTTGGGTCCTGAGCTTGATAACCCCACCCTACGGTCATCTATTCTCATCTTCTTGTTGTTCGGGACGAAACCACCACGCCCGAATCGCTTTCTGTTCCAGTTTCGGTCACCATCACCAGCTTTCTTCACCTCCACCACCATCACCTCCCTCTCATCATAGAGCCTCCCGGCCAAATCCACTGTCGACCTAAAAGTGCTTGGTCGGGCAGCTATCAAGTGCCTACGAATGTCAGATGGCAGTCCCTGGATGTACCGATTGATCTTTCGGGACACCGGCGTCACTTGATCCGGTACCAGTCTCGCCATTTCATTAAACTTGGTGGTGTACTGCGGGTGGGTCATGGTTCCCGCCTCAAGTTGTAGGAATTTCCTCTCGATCCTGTCGAGTTCCCGGTGAGGACAGAATTCCTCGATCACTAGCTGCTTCCATCGCATCTTCCTGATGGCACCCTCAGCTTGGGCAATGTTGTCCCACCAACACAACGCTGAGTCAAAAAGGAGTGAGTCGTGAACTTCACCTTCTGGTTTTCGCGACACTCATTGATTTACAACACCGCCTCCATCTCCCTTACCCAGCGGTGAGCGGCAGCAGCATTGCCATTGTCGTCGAAGGTCGGGGCTTGCACCTTTGGAATGCCCCATAACTGCATCCCGTGGTCGTCACACCTACTACGTCATCCTCCTCTTCGTCAGATAATAAAGTCTCAGGCTCTTGTCGTTCCTCCTCCCCTTGCTTCCCTTGCCCGTGGACCTCTTCTTATTCTCCTTATCCTTTCTCTCCTCGCTCCTCACAGCCCTGATGACTTCGGTCACCACAGACGGTAAAACTGTCTGCATGACCTGGTGCACCTCGTCAGCAATCGTCTCCCTAGCTGAGTCATTCAGGCTAGCATTCTCATTCTCCTCACTCCGACCATGAACCTCAGGGTTCTCATGAGTCGTCTTAGGAGCCTTAGCACTACTCCTAGTCACACGCGGCCGACCTCTGCCTCTAGAAGCCTTGGAAGATTTCTGTCCAACCATTTCTTAAACGCTATAAGATTCAAACACTAACACAGTCATTTAAGGGGACAGCTCAGTTTATATCAAGTATAGTAAGTCCCTAATTACAGTGGCCAGTTGTGATTAGCCACTTACCTTACTCTTCACACCCCAAGCATTCCTATCCTGACTACATCAGTATCTAAATCTACTAAGAACACATAAGTAAAATAGCACACGCACATAATACTGATTGACTTTAAGAAAAGAAGTACCTGATGTCACGTAGCTACTCGGGCTGACATCCCTCTATCTGTCCATTTTTAGTTTAAGTTTAGGTTTTTGAAAATATTTTACCCAATTCACTTTAACTATGGCTCTGATACCAACTTGTAAGGCCCCGATCCCGGGCACCTCACAGTTGGTCATTCACAGCAATAATTACATAAAATGTGACATATTACAAATTTAAGCATCGGAACTAATTTAACAAAAAGCCATTCTTTTCATTATAAACGCTGTTGTTAAGCAATACACCATGGTTTACTCAGAATACAAAAGAATCGTTCGTTTGTATTACAAAACAACAATATTATCATGTAAGAATGGATGTCAGTCATGCCCCACCGAGTAGCTTCACCCGCGTGCCATCCTCAGAAACATTTTACCTGCCAACTGAAAATGCATAAAAGTCAGCGTTGCTGAGTGAGTCCTAATTTTATAATAAAGCATACTTTACTTTTGTTTAAAGAAAACATTCTTTACTTTTGCATGTGATCACACCTCATACGTACACATAGATAATATCATTATTATCTTCATCACCCGTTCATTAACTTTCATTCATTCTGTACTTTTATCATTATCTTTCCGAGTCTTTTGTGACAACTGGGTCGCTCACCTCATTAGCAATCTCAAGTATTGCACTTTATCCGAGTCTTTTGTGACAACAGGGTCGCTCACCTCATTAGCAATCTCAAGGATTGCACTTTATCCGAGTCTTTTGCGTCAACAGGGTCGCTCACCTCATTGTCAATCTCAATGATTGACCATGTGTGCATCCTTTGCGGTAGCTAACCCGCATCACAGTTGAGCTAACGACAACAAGGCCGTGCATCTCTATACATTTGCTTGCAAGACTTTCGTTCATTCATTTACGTTCCGCTTTTCTTCATCATTAATCTTTCCCTTTATTAATGATAATACTTTTCGTTACGATCATAAACATACTACGTAAGGTTATACAATATTAATGATATTAATAACAATAATAATAAAGATAAAGTAATGATAATAGTAATAATAAGGAAGCATAACGACAATCATGATTATGCATGGAATTGAGCATTTAATAATCCTAGTCAAACGTCGTCCCAAGCCCTAATTGCACAGATTCCCATAAAATTTCTGAAAATAAATTCTAAGTGTTGGGCGCATGAACCATGTGTAGGCGTATGGGCCCTGTTCGGGCGCATGGGCCCTGTTCGGGCGCATGGGCCCTGTTCGGGCGTATGAGCCATGTTCGGATGCATGGGCCTCTCAGACGCATGAAGACACTTAGGCGCATGGAAAGTCCAGACGCATGGTCACTATTGGGACGCATGAGCCTCAATACTTAGTCAATTAGTCATAAATCCTGTGCGCATAAACCACTGTTCAAGCGCATGACTATACTTAGAATTTTCTAAGGTACTGTTTAGGCGCATGAGGTACTATTCAGACGCATGAAGTCTTAGGCGTCTGGGAACACTTAGGCAGTTTAGTTAGTTGGACGCATGGGCCAACCTTAGGCGCATGGACAGTCTTAACACACTAACAATATTCATAATCAGTCCCAAACTATGATGTAGCATATTATAGGCTTAATTCTAACATTCTGAGCGTCAAAACATACACATATATCATAAACATAACATCAAGTGCGCCCAAATCACACCCACCCACCCACATGCACATTCAAAATATACTTACGGGTGTGAAACTCAACTTTATAAAAACGTACATACATGCATTTTCAGCCCCAAAATCAGTTAAAAAATGTAAAATGGAGGATCTAGAACTCACCTTGTGCAACTTTGGGTGTGTCTTCCTTTTTAAACTCGTGTGCAATGAGTTCAAACACCTAAAACCCACCAAAAACACACACACCCGAACACACACAAACATATAAGCCCATAACCGAGACTAGAACTATTTATAACATCACAGAACCAAGAATTTTTACCAAAAAACTTCAAATTTCTTGCTTCTTCTAAAATCTTCCAAGAGTTTTCTGCTCTCTCTCTCTAGAATAAAATGGAAGAAGTATGTGCAGGCATGACTGGGCGGCCATGCCCACTTTTGTACCAACTTTTGGATATTTTGCCATTTTGACACTTTTAACCTCTTTACTTGGGTTAACTTACATTTTCTTTCTTTTTCTTTACTTTTATTCTTTCTTCATAAAAAGAAATGACCGGGTGTTACAGGTTTGGCCCTTATACATTTTTACCCCTTACTTTTAAATAAATAGTTTAGACGGTAATATAAATGGAAGAATGATTGTGAAAATGTTATATGTCATAAAGTATAAATAATTATTAGGATAGATTATTATTATTCAATCTGTTTATCTATTTTTTATTATGATAAAAATGGTACTTGTTGTAATTTTTTAATTAATTTTTGTTTCTTAAAACTGATTAATTATTTTTTAATAATAAATAAAAATCTTATTAAGTATGAAATCATATATTGTAAGTAATTTTTTTTTAATAAATATCAATTTATAAGATGACTTACCAAACGTAAAGAAGTATTATAGCACCTTAAAACGCTCTTACACCACCCTCATGGGCATTATATGAATGTTATAGGTCGGGGCGATTTTACAATAAAATCATAACTACTCATAAAAATCATAATTATGTAATGATTGAAGGACATTAAAAAGATTTAATTATTATACATGTTTTTGGTAAAATAAGTTATGCTGACTTGACAATGTGATAATGTAAAATACATTTTAAAGAAAATTAACAATTACATATATGATTGTTTAAAATGATTGGAGTTGGAAGCTTTTTTTACATCAATAGGAGTCTTGTTTGCAAAGCTAGGGGTATGATGACGGGGTAGGAAATTTCCGGTTGAAGTCGCAATTGGGGATAGGATATATATTGCTCGACGGTTAATTGGGGCTAGTCTGCTATGGGTTATTAGCCGGGGAATTACACTTGGATTAGTTTCAATTGGGTTTAGCTCACTCTAGGCTAGGGTTGCCTGCTTGTGCACTTGTAGATTTATGTTTGGTTGAAAGTGAATAATAGTCATCATGCTCATCTTCACCTTGCTTATTTCTTGATTTTCCCTTAACAACGTCATTTATGTTTGGTTGAAAGTGAATAATAGTCATCATGCTCATCTTCACCTTGCTATTTCTTGATTTTCCCTTAACAACGTCCCCTGACTACTATAAATTAAAGATCACCTTCATAATTTTAACTAATGATACTTAACATTTGTAAAATTAAAGACGGAAACTGACTCCTTTGTTATTTGTGACTAGTAAAATCTGATCCTTGACTAGTTTAAAATAGTTGAACCCGTCACTAAATTTATTGTTTTCGGTTGCAAATCAATGTTACCCTTAATTTTCTTTTGTGTACTAAGGTGGGTTTAATTCGTCATCCAACTTTTAGTTACACAAAATTAATAATTTGGATGTTGAGTAAGTGGTGCTATATATTTTGCATGAATATGAGAATAGCAAACATGCCATAGGAATTAAGGAGCTCTTAGGCACATACATGAAGACCGCAGTGCTACCTACTAAAGTTTTAGCAACTCCAAATCCAAAAGTGAGGGATCGTAGTTGTACGTGTTTAAGCCAGAACAAGAAAGAAGACTGCCCATTGCTAGCTAGCTGGAACCACCATCATATCATTCATCGACCCATGAACCTGATCACCAGCTCCTTCCATCTCTTTTTGTATCCTACTCATAAAATGGCTCCTTATTCCCCAATGGATCATTCTTCACCAAATAACAATCAAAATTAAGCTGTTAGTGGTCATCAAATACAAAAGTGAAACTTTACTTTGTGATGATTGAATGTATGCATAGATGGATATAGACTTACAGCACGTAGCTAGCTAAGCATTTAGATTGATGACAGTGGTGGTGGTGGTGGTGCCACACCTTCATTCTTGTCTGCGATGTCTTTTTGCTTTTCAGCTGATTGTGTTTGTGCAGCATTGGAGACTGTTGTGGTAATTAATTTTGTGCCCGCTGCATCCATCTGGGTTGTTTCTTTACCAACCTCAGCCTGCATCCATGCCTGTGTATATATATGGTATTAATGTGTAAATGAAAATTACATGTACTGCACCGTATGTACATTTTATATATATTACATGTTTTCTAGCTAGCTGTTAAATTAGTAGTCAACTCTTATGTACATTTTATATATTACATGTAACCTTCACTTTTGGTATTTTTCACAAGTACATACGACATGGGGAGAAGTCGAGAAAATTTTCCTCAGCAATAAAAAGGCTCGTGCAGCAGCCCTTGAGACCAGATTTTGCAACCTAACCCTCACCGGTTGTTCCTCGGTCGATGATTACTGTCAACGATTGACCGATCTGGCCAATCAGCTTGCGGATGTGGACCAACCGGTCTCTGATTCACGGTTAGTTGTTCAACTTATTCGAGGCCTCCCCTTAAGAATACAACACTACAGCATCGTTAATCAACCAGAACGACGCCAATTGGGACAAGGCTGTAGCCAGGCTTAATGATGAAGTTCTTCTCCTTGAAGCTCGCAAGGGCACTCCTCATCCGTCCTTGTCGTCCTAGCCACACCACCGCCGTAGACCACGAATACACCAGCTAACCCTCATGGCGACGGCTCACGCCCTACCTCTTTTATCAACCTTGGGCCTGGTGGACTACTCTCCCATCCCATGCTCATGTCCCACTCAGAATACTTGGCGGCCCAGTAGCATCCCAACCAGCAGCCCCATGCGACTCCACAAGCCCAATATGCTGGCTTTTCTCAAGCCCAGTACCCTGATTATCCTGATCCATCAGCCCACCAGCAACGCCGTTACAATGCCTTGAACCCATCCGATCTTAGTGCTGCTTTTACTACCATGCAGGTCAATCAATCCAATGCTTCCTGGACCTCAGATACCATAGACACTGGGACTTCTTCGCACCTCACTCGCGATCCAGGTAAACTTTTAATCCCTAATTCATCTACTGTATACGTTAATATTCTAGTGGGCAATGGCATATTTACCGATTAACGGATCTGGCATGGGTTTTCACATCTTACCGAACCAAACTTACATCTTGCCCAATATCCTTTACAGTCACAAATTATTAAAAACCTTCTCTCTTGTTCGACGCTCTTTGCTCGTGACAATAATGTTTCAATAGAATTTGACCCTTTCGACTTTTCCTTAAATGATCTCAAAACTAACAGCTCTTGTCGCGCCACAACAGTTCTGGGGACCTATATCCACTCACGCGACAACAACTACCACCTCAAGCTTGCTTTCTTGCCACTCCAATCCTTCCATGGCACGATCGTCTGGGTCATCCCGGGGCACAAGTACTAGATGTTTTAAGTCGTCATTTTTAGTTTTCTTGTAATAAAGACCACGCGTCTCATATTTACAATTCTTGTCAATTTCTAATAGTAAAAGATTACCTTTTTATTCATCTAATACTTTTACTTTTGTTCCCTTTGATATTATCCACTGCGATTTATGGACCTCCC
Organism: Flaveria linearis; assembly: GCA_024085815.1. NCBI lineage: Eukaryota > Viridiplantae > Streptophyta > Magnoliopsida > Asterales > Asteraceae > Flaveria > Flaveria linearis. The sequence goes on from CM044015.1 coordinate 36,005,690, forward strand.
CGGTCACGAGTAAATCCGGTACAAATATTACATGGTGCTGATCGACAATTTCTCAAATTTTGTGTGGGTTTATCCGTTAAAGTTTTAATCTGAAACATTCCCTACTTTTGTCAAATTTAAACAACTTATATTAACACAATTCAATCGTAAAATTAAAACCTTTCAATGTGATTTAGGCGAGGAATTTGACAACCATTCTTTCCTTAATTTTTCTCAACAACATGGCCTTTTATTTCGTTTCTCATGTCCCCAGACCTCTCCTCAAAATGGTCGGGCTAAACGCATGATTCGTCGACTCAACGACATCATTCGGGCCCTACTTATACATGTGAAACTTCCACCTATTTTTTGGGTGGAGGCTCTTCATACCGCTGCCTACCTACACAATATTTCGCCCACTCAAAGACTCAACTTCTATACCCCAACATTTGCCCTTTACCTCCGCCACCCTACGTATGACCACTAACGGGTGTTCGGGTGCACATGCTACCCTAATACATCCGCCACCCAACCTCACAAACTACATCCGTGGTCTGTCCGATGCATCTTTCTAGGGTATCCTCCCGATTTCAGTGGATATCGTTGCCTTGATCCAGCAACTGGCAAGGTCCTCATATCCCGCCACGTGACCTTCGATGAGCATACATTCCCCTATACTACCCAACCAAACCCATCCTCATACTCCTTCTTAGATGACCTACTTCCTCCGGGATTTAATTTCTACCCTCCAGTGTCGGTGTCAAGCCCCTCCACTAACACCTCCTTCCGGTTCTCCTACTCTTGACGTACGCGTCCCCACCCCATACCTCCAAATACTATGGCCCACTCGACCTGTCCATTACAGCCGCCGCCACACCCATAGCCTAACCCAAATCAATAACCTACCCAACCATCCTCTAACTCCAATACACACCCCATGACCATCCGTTCCAAACGGTACCACATCTTCCTGGTCTCCCTCCTGTCATTAACTTATCACCTGTACCGACCACATATGCCAAAGCCCTCGCTGATCCAAATTGGTTACATGCTATGCCACTAGAATTTACTGCATTACAGGAAAATGAAACTTGGGAATTAGTTCCTTGCCCCACTAATCGCCCCATCATCCGATGCATGTGGCTTTATAAACACAAGTTTAAATCCGATGGGACTTTAGAACGGTACAAGGCACGTTCGGTTGTGAATGGAAATTCACAGACAGTGGGCATTGATTGTGACGACACCTTTAGCCCGGTTGTCAAACCAGCCACCATTCGGACAGTTCTATCATTAGTTGTCTCGCGATCATGGCCCATCCACCAAGTAGATGTCAAAAATGATTTTCTTTATGGGGATTTGAATGAAATGGTGTTCATGCACCAGCCACCTGGGTTTGTTGATCGGAGATTTCCTAACCATGTGTCACTTGAATAAATCCCTATATGGCCTCAAGCAGGCGCCTCGCGCCTGGTATATTCGATTTGCCAACTACATTACATCACATAGGTTTACAAGTAGCAAGTGTGACAACTCCTTATTTATTTATAATCGGGACACTATTACTATTGCTTTCTTATTATTATATGTGGATGATATTGTTATCACGGCATCCAACCATACTCTTTTACATGACATCATTCGCACACTCTCATGAGAGTTTCAAATGATCGACCTTGGTCGTCTCCATCATTTCTTAGGATTAAGGTGACTATACATACACATGGTCTTTTTTGTCACATGATCAATATGCGAAAGATATTATTGCTCGGACGTCTATGTCATCATGCAAGCTGTGTACCATGCCCGTTAACTTGTCTACCAAACATAGTGCCATCGATGGTCCCTTATTCTCCGATCCCACTTTATATCGGAGTCTTGTCGGGGCGTTACAATACCTTACGTTCACATGACCTCATATCACATATGCGGTCCAACAGATTTGCTTGTTTATGCATGAACCGCGTGATCCTCATTTTGCTTTTATGAAGCGCATTATCAGGTATATTCAGGGCACGATTTACTTATGGTCTTCGCATTGTTAGGTCATCCACTCATCAGTTGGTAGCCTACTCGGACTCCGACTGGGGCGGGTGTCCGGACTCGAGACGATCTAAATCAGGCTATTGTGTAGTCTTTGGGGATAATCTTATTTCTTGGTCGTCTAAACGTTAGCATACAGTTTCTAGATCTAGTGCAAAGCCGAGTGTAGAGGGGTTGCTAATGCTATCGTCGAGGCTACATGGATTCCTAATTATTGCTTGAACTTCATACACTATTACGTGAAGCATCGGTGGTTTATTGTGATAACGTTTCAACGTTTTACTTGTCTAACAATCTGGTGCAACATCAACGCACCAAGCATATTGTGATTGATATGTACTTCGTTCGAGACAACCTTCATGTGGCCACGTCCGTGTCCTTCACGTCCCCTCTTCACTCCAGTATGTTGATATTTTTACAAAAGGGTTACCTAGACAGTTGTTTCAAATGTTCCGTTCTAGCTTGAGCGTTTGTCCTCCACCGCTCAAACTGTAGGGGTGTCTCAGCGATAATGATATTATTAGATTATTATTTATTGGTTTATATCTTAAAGTTACTTATTCATGTTTATCTAAATCCTGGAATTGTAGTTCGAGATAATTGTAATCTCCCTATATAAGGGATGATATTTTGCTTAATCAACGAGGGAGAATTTTCACCATAACCTCTTTTACATACATCCTCACCCACTCTAATGACTTTTCTTTGCTAACCGTACACTAAGATTCTAACAATAGTATTGAACTTATAAATAATTCAATAAAAATTAAGAACTTTTTTTATAAAATCGACTATTGCAATAAACAAAAATATATCCTTTTAATTTTAAAAAGTATTACAATATAATATACATATATATATACATATATATAATATACATATATATAATATACATATATATATAATATACATACATATATGTATATTATATATATATATATATAAATATGTATATAGGTTTATTGACCGGATGATGAAATTTACAAATGCTCAAAATGAAACTTACATGCAATCAGAACTTTGCTTTTTGTAGTTACATAAAGCCTATACTTATCAAAATTAAAAAAAATCGCCCCTTCTGGTCATTCTAACTATGGTTCTGTTGAAAAGATAGCTAAAATGCTTTCTTTCTCGTTTCTCATTATTATAACTTTAATTTTGTAGATTATTTGACATGTTGAAGTGGATTTGTGGATAAGCTAAACTGGGACGACTTACCATCCTAAGAGCTATAGATTGGAGGAAACATGGAGCAGTGAACAAAGTACAAGACCAAGGAGTTATATCTTCTTGTTGGGCCTTTGGTGCAGTGGCAGCTCTAAAGGTGGCAATCAAATTAGTCACCGAAAAGCTATTAAAGCTTTCTGAACAACAGATTGTTGACTGTTACAGCTGAATTCCTCCAGCATGTAAAATGGCAGGCAGCTCTATCGAGAGCGCGTTTCATTATATTATCAAGAACAAGGGGGTGACCACAGCAGAAAATTACCCCTATATCGGCCAGTTTGAAGATGCAGCCCGCGGGCAAGAATATCCTTGTGGATACCAAACTCCGTGGCTATATCCAGATTCCAAATTGAATCATGTCATAAATTTGCCACCTTTTACAAATTTATTCGCACATAATTCAACAAATAAATCAAAATCTTTCAATGTGACATGGGACGCGAGTTTGACAACATCCAGTTTAAAAACTTCGCCACGACCAAATGGGAAAGTCGAACGCATGATACGTCGAATAAACGACCTCATACTATCCCTACTCACTCATGCCTCCCTGCCTCCCTCCTTTTGGGTTGAGGCAATTCACACGCTGTGTACCTTCACAACATCCTTCCTACCAAACTCCTCCATTTCATACCCCAACCTCCTCTCTATACCTCAAGCACCCAAGTTACGATCATCTTCGAGTCTGCGGATGTGCTTGCTACCCCAAACAAAATGTAACACGGTCCCACAAGTAGGAACCTCGCTCCACACTTTGTGTTTTTCGTGGATACCCTACCAATTATCGCGGTTATCGTTGTCTCAATCTCCCACTAGGAAAATCATTCTTTCCTGGCATGTAAACTTTGATGAGACAACTTTTCCGTTCGCCCAAAATCCTTCTAACCCACCTCACTCATAGACTTCCTTGACCCTGATCCCTCTCCTTTAATATTTCGGTCCACAGCTTCTAGTCCACCATTCACCACCACCCAATCTCCACCTGTAAACCTCCCACCTTGACACCTTCATCCATTCATCCTAGACCATCGCCAACCACTCCGTACACCTACGTTATACCAACGCCGCACGGAACAAAACCCACCACCCCTTTCAGCAGTGCTTCGCCCATTGTTGCTTTTGTACCTGTCACTGTCCACCGGTCAACCTCAAATACACACCTCCTCCACCACCACCTCCACCACCACCCCCACCACCCAAGCCCACCCTATGATAACTCTATCTCGGGCCGAAATCACCAAACCAAAACCTCCACTCAATCTCCACACCTATTCCACTAAACACTCCAACCTTTCTCTGTTACCCAAGTCACCAAAATAGGCCTTGTCTGACCCGAACTGGCTCTCTGCCATGAACGATGAGTATCATGCTTTAATAAAAAATGAAACATGAGATCTAGTCCCATGACCTTGAGATGCTCACATTATCCATTGCATGTGGTTATATAGGCATAAATTCCATGCCAACGGGTCTCTAAAACGCTATAAAGCGTGACTGATTGTGAATGGAAAATGTCAACAGGTAGGCATTGATTGGTATGAAACGTATAGTCACGTTGTTAAACCAACGACTATTCGCACGGTCTTAAGTCTTAAAGTTTCTCGCTCTTGGCCCATCAATCAATTGGAAGTTAAGAATGCATTTCTTCATGGGAATCTCAATGAAACAGTGTATATGTTTCAGCCCCCGAGTTTTGTTGACCATGCACATCCATCGCATGTATGTCTCCTCAAAAAGTCCCTATACGGGTTGAAACAAACCCCAAGGGCATGGTACCAAAGCTTTGCATCATTCATTCAAACTTGCGGGTTCAAAAGCACAGTATGTGATACATCATTATTTGTTTATAAAAATGGCTTCAAGCTAGCAAACCTGCTTCTATATGTTGACGACATCTAACTGCTTCAGATACAGGTCTACTAAATCATTTCATCACTTTATTATCCAAAGAATTTGCCATGTTGGATTGGGGCCACTTAATAATTTTCTTGGCATACAAGTTACAAAGAAAAACGAGGGCCTATTCTTATCATAGGAATCTTATGCCTCTGATATCTTATCCCGTGCTAACATGCAAGACTGCAACCTTAGCGTCACACCGAATGACACTGACGCTAAGCTCAGTGCAACCATGGGCAACCCACTTCCCGATGGTTCTTTGTATCGGTGTCTTGCGGGGGCGTTACAGTACGTGACCTTTACTCGACCTGACATTGCTTATGATGTTCAACAGGTCTGTCTCATTATACATGCCTCTCGTGAGCCTCATTTCTAGTTCCTCAAACGTATATTGAGATATCTAAAAGGACACTTCATTATGACCTTCGCATTCGCCCTTCCAAGTCCTTTCGCCTAATGGCTTATTCGGATGCGCTTGGGGGCTGCCCCAACTCCAGAAGGTCTACATTGGGGTATTGCGTACTCCTTGGTAATACTGGTCTCTTGGTCTTCGAAACGTCAAAACACTATTTGACGATCAAGTGTCGAGGCTGGATATCGAGGGGCGCCAATGCCACCGCTGAAACATCGTGGCTTAGAAATCTTCTAGTATAGTTGCATGTTCCACTCCGCACAACAACCATCATATATTGTGATAAAGTTTCAGCGGTATATTTGTCCCAGAACCCAGCTCAACGTCAACGCACTAGGCACGTTGAAATTGACATACATTTTGTGCGTGAAAAAGTTCACCTTAGTTCAGTTCGGGTTCTCCACGTCCCCGCCGACTATCAGTATGCCGACATCTTCACAAAGGGATTCCCCGTCAGCTGTTCACTCGCTTCAGGTCCAATCTCAGCATTCGCCCATCTCTAGCTTTGGCTGCGGAGGACTATTAACTGACTCATAATATTATATTATCTTTAGTATTATATTTTCTATATTTTGTATTTATCTTTGTTTCCTTGTGTAGCACATTATTAGTTGTATCTTGTAATTCTATTTATATGGATAGTGGGAAGGAAAAGATGGTCGGTGGAATTCAAATTATTTCATATATTTTCCTCTATTCCGGTCATTTTGCCTTAGATAGGTTTATTGACTGGATGATGAAATTTACAAATGCTCAAAACGAAACTTACACGCAATCAGAACTTTGCTTTTGTAGTCACATTAAGACTACTTATCAAAATTTAAAAAAATCGCCCGTTCTGGTCATTCTAACTCTGGTTCTGTTGAAAAGATAGCTAAAATGCTTTCTTTCTAGTTTCTCATTATTATAACTTCAATTTATTACAGATTATTGACACGTTGAAGTGGATTTGTGGATCAGCTAAACTGGGACGGCTTACCATCCTAAGAGCTATAGATTGGAGGAAACATGGAGCAGTGAACAAAGTACAAGACCAAGGAGTTATATCTTCTTGTTGGGCCTTAGGGCAGTTACAGCTCTAAAGGAGGCAATCAAATTACTCACCGAAAAGCTATTAAAGCTTTCTGAATGGCAGATTGTTGACTGTTACAGGAGAATTCCTCCTACATGTAAAATGGCAGGCAGCTCTATCGAGAGCGTGTTTCGTTGTATATCAAGAACAAGGTGGTGACCACAGCAGAAAATTACCCCTATATCGGCCAGTTTGGAATATGCAAAGCCCGTGGGCAAGAATATGCTTGTGGATACCAAACTCCGTGGCTATATCCAGATTCAAATCATGAATTGGCCTTATAAATAGTAGTGGCATATCAACCCGTTGTTGCTTCCCTTGTTTAAAGAATCTTTCCTGTAATACAAAGGGGTAGATATCATTATATTAATTTTAGTTTCTATTTAATAATCGGTCTAACCGATCCTTTCATTTTTCAGGGTGTGTTTAGAAGGGACTGTGACCACCCTTGGAATCATGTCATAACAATCGTTGGGTACGATATAACAAGAAGGAACAAGGAATATTGGATTATTAAGAATTCATGGGGTCGTTTCTGGGGTAAGGGGGCCTACATACGGCTTGGCAAGAACAACCCTTACGGGAAAAGTAAAGCCTTCATATGTGAAATGCCTTAGTCCCACTGATTACTAAGCCACCGGATTTGCATACCCCTTAAAAATAAATTTTGTTCTGTCGATGATTTCGAAGAAGAAGACATAAATATTGGATATAAAGAAGAGGCAAGTAAGGATGATGAAAACCCTATTGGATTCCACTTTGGAGACCTGGTGTTTCTTCGGTACAGGATCCCATTGTTGCAAAACAAATGAGTTATCTCGGAAAAATAATTTATGATATCAAACAGTAAAACTTGTTTTTCTTCAAAATATCAATACATATGAAATATTAAAATTTTCATTTTGAAAACAACTTGAAGATCTAATGTATGTTTAACATACAATAATGTTGTTCTTTAACAGGGATCTTGAGGAGGAATATTTAAGAAATCCAAGAAGGTAATTAGCTATTTATAAATGGATATGCATGTGTTAATTTAGTTTTTTGTTACAACTATTTAGACTAGCAAAAGTATGTGTATAAATAGTTGTAACAAAAAAACTAAATTAACACATGCATATCCATTTATAAATAGCTAATTACCTTCTTGGATTTCTTAAATATCCTCCTCATGATCCTGTTAAAGAACAACATTATTGTATGTTAAACATACATTAGATCTTCAAGCTGTTTTCAAAATGAAAATTTTAATAATTCACATGTATTGATATTTTGAAGAAAAACAAGTTTTACCGTTTGATATCAGAAATTATTTTTCCGAGATAACTCATTTGTTTTGCAACAATGGGATCCTGTACCGAAGAAACACCAGGTCTCCAAAATGGAATTCAAATAGGGTTTTCATCATCCTTACTTACCTCTTATTTATCCAATATTCATGTCTTCTTCTTTGAAATCATCGACAGAACCAAACCCATTTTTAAGGGTAAGCCAAATTCGGTGGCTTAGTAATCAGTGGGACGAAGGCATTTTCACATATGAAGGCTTTACTTTTCCCGTAAGGGTTGTTCTTGCCAAGCCGTATGTAGACCCCCTCACCCCAGAAACGACCCCATGAATTCTTAATAACCTAATATTCCTTGTTCCTTCTTGTTATATCGTACCTAACGATTGTTATGACATGATTCAAAGGGTGGTCACAGTCCCTTCTAAACACACCCTGAAAAATGAAAGGAATTGGTTGGACCGATTATTAAATAGAAAACTAAAATTAATATAATGATATCTACCCCTTTGTATTACAGGAAAGATTCTTTAACAACAAGGTAAGCAACAACGGGTTGATGTGCCACTGCTATTTGTAAGGCCAATTCATGATTTGGAATCTGGATATAGCCACGGAGTTGGTATCCACAAGCATATTCTTGCCCACGGGCTTGCATATTCCAAACTGGCCGATATAGGGGTAATTTTCTGCTGTGGTCACCACCTTGTTCTTGATAATACAACGAAACGTGCACTCGATAGAGCTGCCTGCCATTTTACATGTAGGAGGAATTCGGCTATAACAGTCAACAATCTGCCATTCAGAAAGCCTTAATAGCTTTTCGGTGAGTAATTTGATTGCCTCCTTTAGAGCTGCAACCGCCCCAAAGGCCCAACAAGAAGATATACTCCTTGGTCTTGTACTTTGTTCACTTCTCCATGTTTCCTCCAATCTATAGCTCTTGGGATGGTAATCGTCCCAGTTTAGCTGATCCACAAATCCACTTCAACATGTCAATAATCTGCAATAAATGAAGTTATAATAATGAGAAACTAGAAAGAAAGCATTTTAGCTATCTTTTCAGCATAACCATAGTTAGAATGACCAGAAGGGGCGATTTTTTTAATTTTGATAAGTATAGGCTTAATGTATCTACAAAAGCAAAGTTCTAATTGCATTGAAGTTTCGTTTTGAGCATTTGTAAATTTCATCATCCAGTCAATAAACCTATCTAAGACAAAATGACCGGAAATAAGGAAAATATATGAAATAATTTGAATTCCATCGACCCTCTTTTTGTTTCCCACTATCCATATAATAGAATTACAAGATACAACTATTAATGTGCTAACAAGGAAACAAAGATAAATACAAAATATAGAAAATATAATACTAAAGATAACACAATATATGAGTCGGTTAATAGTCCCCCGCAGTCAAAGATGGAGATTGGTGGATGTTGAGACTGGACCTGAAGTGAGTGAACAACTGACGGGAAGTCCCTTCGTGAAGATGTCGGCATACTGATAGTTGGCAGGGATGTGGAGAACCCGAACTGAATCAAGGCGAACCTTTTCATGCACAAAATGTATGTCAATTTCAACGTGCTTAGTCCGTTGATGTTGAACCGGGTTCTGGGACAAATATACTGCTGAAACATTATCACAATATATGATGGTTGCTGTGTGGAGTGGAACATGCAATTCTACTAGAAGATTTCTAAGCCAAGATGTTTCAGCGGTAGCATTGTCGACCCCTCTGTATTCAGCCTCGGCACTTGATCGTGAAATAGTTGCTTGATGTTTCGAAGACCAAGAGACCAGGTTATCACCAAGGAATACGCAATACCCCGATGTTGACCTTCTGGAGTTGGGGAAGCCCCTAATCGACATCCGAATAAGCCATTAGGCGCAAGGACTTGGAAGGGTGAATGTGAAGGCCGTAATGAAGTGTCCCTTTTAAATAACTCAATGTACGTTTGAGGAACTGGAAATGAGGCTCATGAGGGGCATGCATAAAGAGACAGACCTGTTGAACAGCATAAGCAATTTTCAGGTCGAATAAAGGTTAAGTGTTGTAACGCCCCGCAAGACTCTGATAAAAAGAGCCATCAGGCAGTGGGTTGCCCATGGTTGCACTGAGCTTACTGTCGGTGTCAGTCGGTGTGGCACTAGGTTTGCAGTCTTGCATGTTAGCATGGGATAAGATATCAGAGGCATAAGATTCCTATGATAAGAATAGGCCCTCATTTTTCTTTGTAACTTGTATGCCAAGAAAATGATTAAGTGGCCCCAAATCCGACATGGCAAATTCTTTGGATAACAAAGTGATGAAATGCTTTAGTAGACCTGTATACGAAGCAGTTAAAATGTTGTCATCACACATAGAAGCAGGTTTGCTAGCTTGGAGCCATTTTTATAAACAAATAATGATGTATCACATACTGTGCTTTTGAACCCGTAAATTTGAATGAATGATGCAAAGCATTGGTACCATGCCCTTGGGGCTTGTTTCAACCCGTATAGAGACTTTTTGAGGTGACATACATGCGATGGATGTGCATGGTCAACAAAACCCGGGGGCTGAAACATATACACTGTTTCATTAAGATTCCCATGAAGAAATGCATTCTTAACGTCCATTGATCGGCCAAGAGCGAGAAAGTACAAGACTTAAGACCGTGCGAATAGTGGTTGGTTTAACAATGGGACTAAACATTTCATTACAATCAATGCCTGTTGACATTTTCTATTCACAACCAGTCACGCTTTATAGCGTTTTAGAGACTTGTTGGCATGTAATTTATGCCTATCTAACCACATGCAACGGATAATGTGAGCATCTCAAGGTCGTGGGACTAGCTCCCCTGTTTCATTTTCTATTAAAGCACGATACTCATTGTCATGGCAGAGAGCCAGTTCGGGTCGGACAGGGCCTGTTTTGCTGACTTGGGTAACGGAGATAGGTTGGAGTGTTTAGTGGAATCGGTATGGAGATTGAGTGGAGGTTTTGGTTTGGTGATTTCGGCCCAAGATCGAGTTATCATAGGGTGGGACTTGGGTGGGGGGGTGGTGGTGGAGGTGGTGGTAGGGGTGGTGGTGGAGGTGGTGGTAGAGGTGGTAGTGGAGGTGGTGGTGGTGTATTTGAGGGTTGACCGGGTTCAGTGATGGGGTGGTAGAAGCAACAGTGGGCGAAACAGGTGGAGATTGGGTGGTGGTGAGGGGATGAAGAGGGGATGAAGGTGTCGAGGTGGGAGGGTTTACAGGTGGAGATTGGGTGGTGGTGAATGGTGGACTAGAAGCTGTGGACAGAAATATTAAAGGAGAGGGATCAGGGTCAACGAAGTCGTGTGAGTGAGGTGGGTTAGAAGGATTTGGGTGAACGGAAAAGTTGTCTCATTAAAGGTTACATGCCGGGAAGAGTGATTTCCGGTGGAGAGATTGAGACAATGATAACCGCGATAATTGGCAGGGTATCCAAGAAAAACACAAAGTGTGGAATGAGGTTCCAACTTGTGGGACTGTGCTGCATTTTGGTTGGGGTAGCAAGCACACCCGAAGACTCGTAAGTTAGGTGCTTGAGGTATAGAGAGGAGGTTGGGGTATGAAAATGGAGGAGTTTGGTAGGAAGGATGTTGTGAAGGTACACGGCGGTGTGAAGTGCCTCAACCCAAAAGGAGGGAGGCAGGGAGGCATGAGTGAGCAGGGATAGCATGAGGTCATTTATGGGACGTATCATGCATTGACTTTCCCATTTTGTTGGGACGTATGTGGACAAGAAAAATGAAATTGCAACCATTGGTCGTGGCGAAGTTTTAAACTGGGTGTTGTCAAACTCGCGTCCCATATCACATTGAAAGGTTTTGATTTGTTTGTTGAATTGTGTGTGAATAAATTGTAAAAGGTGGCAAATTTATGATACGATTCAGATTTATATTTCAAAGGAAAAACTCAAGTATAGTGAGAATAGTCGTCAATTAAAACAATATAGTTTTATACCCACTTTTACATAAAATTAGGGAGGTCCATAAATCTGCATGTACATTATCAAATGGAAATAATGTAGTGGATGTAGAAAGCTGAAATGGAAAACGTTTGTGTTTGGCAATTTGACAGGAGTGACAAATAAATAAACTAGGCACTTTATTACATGAAATAACTTATTCAAATGCAAATAATCCATAACATAAGAACCAGGGTGGCCTAGTCTATTATGTCAAAGAGTGGAATACGAGGAAGCAATAAACTTAAAGCAGAATCTTGTGAAGGCTTTGAAAACAGGTATAGTGGGTCGGAACTATTATGGCGATTGAGGAGCATCCCATTCTTGAAATCCTTCACTGAAAATCCAAACGGATCAAATTCAATAGAAACATAATTATCTTGAGTGACGTTACGTACCGATACTATTTTTTTATTATGCCAGGGGTATGGAGAATGTGTTTAAGGTACAGGGTTTTTGTGGACTTGAGTAAGGTGGTGTGACCTGAACCATGAACTGGCACCTTATGTCCATTCCTAACAAGAACCGACTTAATAGAATTGAAACAAGGAGAGTTAATCATACCTTGGTCAGTAGTGAGGTGAGATGTAGCCCCGTATCCATATACCACTGAGAATCATCCAGGTCGAGGGCAGTATCCTGAAAAGCAGTGGCAAGGTCTGCTGGGTCCAGTGAGTTTAAATCAGTAAGATGAGCCTGCTGCTAATTAGCTTGGAGTGGGCCTGTAAATTTGACCGAGAGATAGCATGGGGAGTGGAGCATGACTGGGGCTGCCATGGGTCAACCCAGCCAGCCTGGTGGGATACGGACATGGCGGCGCAGCCCAGTAAGGGGCCAGTAAGGCTGCTGCATAGGGGGCCAGGCCAAGTGGGCCTGTAATAGTTAGGGCCCGAGTTGGAGCAGATGTGTTTGCTGAAACCGCCCTGATTGGGCCGAGAGGAGACCTAACAGAGGAAGGTCAACCAGCAGTTGGGCCTCGGCTCTGATTGGGTCGGCCAACAGGCTGTTGACGATGGTTTGAGGCCCTAGTAGGCTGTTCTCGGTGATAAGTGGACTGATCGAAAGGGGCAACAGCAGCAATTTCTGGTGTGGTTAGAGACTCCCAAGCATTGTGTCTATGTCGTTCCAGTTGCACCATACTACAAGCAGTGTCCCACGTAGGGAGGCTTTGATTGATGTATGATGCAACGCTATCGTATTCTGAAGGTAACCCACAAACCATCTGAAGAACGAGACGGTTTTCATTACCGGGCAGTCAACATCCATCAGCTGGTCGGCTAGTTCTTTCAGTTTTTGACAATAAGAATCAAGATTCGCATGGAGCGGAGGGTGAGATTATTGAACTCGTGTGCAAGGGCGGCTGCCCGCGAGCCATTATTATTAAGAAAGACGTTTTTAATTCTCTTCCAAGCTTCATACGCAGTTGATTCAGGTTCAAGAACTCTTACCAATAAGTCTTTGTTGAGCGTCCCCTAAATCCACTGCAGGACGATTGCGTCGATTTCATTCCAAGATTCGAACTCGGGTCATCTTTAGCCGGAGGATCTGTCCCGTCAATATGATGAAGAACCTTGTAACCTCGGGCATTAAGATGAAACAATTTAACCCAGGATGAATAAGTGACTTTAGTACCATCCAAAACCCGTACTTTGTTTTGGATGTTTGTCACGGTGTATACCGGATGTAAGGGGTCAAATTTATGTTTCTTGTTTTCAGCCATGAGAGAACAAATAAACAAAGCAGAGCGGAAGGATGAACAAGAAGGTTGCGGGGGTGATAAAGTGTGATGCGAGGTTGCGCGGTTAGGACCGTAGCCCTGTTGAAGAACCGCCGGTAGAGAGCTAGGCAACCCCTAGCTCTGCTACCATGAAATAATTTGAATTCGACCGACCCTTTTTTCCTTCCCACTATCCATATAAATAGAATTACAAGATACAACTAATAATGAGCTAAACAAGGAAACAAAGATAAATACAAAATATAGAAAATATAATACTAAAGATAATACAATATTATGAGTCGGTTAATAATATCTAATGTATGTTGTGTTTAATCAGGGTTTCTTTTGATGGAAATCGCTCAATAAATTAAAGAAGCAACTTCCATAAATAGGCCGGAATAAGATCATTTAAAATTTAACTAGAAGGTTGACGCGCGCGTTGCGGCGCGAGACCTTTATTTTTTCTTTTTGTTTATTTTGTTTTAGTAAGCGACACCACCCTGATTTACCAAATTGTCGATGGTAGCCGCGAAGGAGGTCATTGAAAACATAGCGTTGTATGCGCGAACATTCCCCATAAACTCACGGTCAGCAAACAAAGACCTCAATAAGTCGGGAGGTTGCAGAGGGAAATCCAACACCACTTTCCTATCCTTACAGCACTTATGATATCGTGGTCTACGACCAGCTGGAAAAGATGTGAGTCGCTTAGCGTACCAAAAAAGAGACCCACAGAACTCACATACCTCACTACATCTTCCCAAATCCATATAGTAAGGAGAAACTGTTGTATGACAGGATTCGCCAGAAGAAACACCCGTCTCAACCTCAACATGAGCACTGGTCGAGGATATACCACCTGTCGTTGACGATCTTAGCATTGATGCACGATGCAATGACTGGCGTTCCGTCTGAGATGATGCCTCAAAAGATGACGTAGAAGAAGAATTTACACCAGAAACAGTGCCACCTACGCGCGCACGCTTACCTCGGCGGTTCTGACAAAGCGATACACACATTCAGAGACGACATAGAAGAGGCGCAGAGAACAGAATACTACATGTTTCAGGGAAACTACAAAACCTGGAATCCACTTTTAGCATTAAATTAACGGTAATAGAATACAGGTTAACCTACTCCGGATAGGTACACTCTTCCTAAACCAAAACGCAAAAAATCAGGCCATTCTTGACGCTAAACATTAAAAAAATAAAATCAATGGTAATATTATACAGGTTCAAAAGACAGGCAATTCTAGACGCCAAACATCAAAAAAAAAGGAGAAACAAATCATACCTGCATATGAAAACGTGAACTATTAACCGAGACACTTGCAGAAATAACCTGCACACACAAAATAAACACAACAGCACAGCAACGCAGTAAGAAGGAACAGACATTTAGACGTATCATAAAGTAGACAAACATACATAAACAACAATATTTATCATTATACCAACGATGTAAGAACGTCAATAAGAAAACACAGACATATCCCGACGGAACAAAGGAAACATAAACTAAATTTGGGTCACAAACCTGCAGAATGTAAGCAAGCAAACGTTCAACCCCAAAGCTCGAGCACCAAAAAAAAAAGCAACAGAATATCAGACACTTAAAAAATCATAAAAACACATCACCATACATAAGATATACGATTAAGAGAACGTGTACTTAAAGATGCCATTGTTTGGGTTAAACATTGATCTAAGCCTGTCAATATTAAATTAAATTTCAAATGACCTGTGGATTAGTATTTGTAGAATGTATTCTCGTCTTATATCGGAAAACGCTACACCTGAAACAAAACAACGATGTATATTAAACTATTCGTCCACTATTAATTCCCGATGCTGCATAATAAGGATTGTAACTGCCATATTTTTGGTTTAAATGTCTCACAATCAACTATCTTCTGCTAACTATTGCATGTGGTGTTTAAGTAAACCAAGCCAAGCATTTGAACTTACCAACAATACCCAAAGCCAGACAACTAACATTTACAGTAACATTCATCATGATGTTTGGGCGAACCAATAACCAACGTAAAAATTTAAACCAAGTGACACAATCAACATGTAAATACGAATGAACTGTTAGTACAACATGAATAATATGTAAGCAACAGATACCTAAATGTGAAATAAGGAAAAGAAATCAGCACTTATATTAAAATGAACAGCCCAAGTGAAGCATAACGTTTATAGTTGGAGGTAATCTGGTGACTGACTCATAAATACACTTTGCTTTAAACAACTTTATATATGATTTCCTCAATTTAAAACAACATAGAGAGACACCCTCCTATGCATGACAGTAGAATAAAGCATTTGTAGTCAGATAAGCAACTAAAAAGAACAGCAATCCTAATTTGGGGAAAGAACACACAAAACACAGATGAGATAAGAATAAACCCCATAACCCAATCTTTAACATAGATACACACTAAGCAGAAGAAAACCTTAGAAAAAGAAGGTAATCAAGTAAAAAACAACATACACCCAGCTCATTGTATGTTTGCATCTTGTTTAATTTGATCGAAACATTAGACCACCAACCATTGAGCATACAAATCTAAAATGCAAAATACAGGCAACTAAAATGTAAAAAAAAGCCCATCCAAAAGACATCCACAAGCAACCTGATGATAGCAATTTCATGGCAATTAGCACAAGAGGAAAAAGATATAAGCAACAGATGCCTAAGTCACATAAATGAGACAATCAAAAGAAGCACAGGTAGGCACCCTCTTATCCATGACAGTAGAGTAAAGCAATTAAAAATAACGCCAATCCTAAGTGGAGAAAAAACACACAGAACACAAATAAGATACAAATAAACCCCACAACCCTATCTTTAACATAGATGCGCACTAAGCAGAAGAAAACCTTAAAAAAAGAAGGAAATCAAGTAAAAAACCCAACTCATTGCATGTTACATCTTGTTTAACTTGATTTTGATTTTGTATCATAGATTCAATGTTCTTCTGGTGTTATTGTTTTTCACACGACTTAAAAGAATCTCATATGATACATTGGATAATTGCAGCAGGTAGAAGGCAACAGTTCTTTTAGAATAAATTTTATAAAGACTTTCTTTACCTTTGTTCTGTTGTAATCTGTGAAATTGTTCAGGTTATTTCTCCAGTCTAACTTAAAGGAATCCTATCACTGGTTGTTCCCAAAACATTAGACCACCAATCTCTTGAGCATAGAAATCTAAAATGCAAAATGCAGGTAACTAAAGCCTAAAACAAAAAACCCACCCAAAAGATACCCACAAGCAACCTAATGATCGTAATTTCAAGCCAGACCCACTTCAACCAAAACACCTCCTAACCCAAACCCAAAGCTAAAGAAATCAACGCAAAATCCAAACGCAATAACATGCAGGTACAAACATCTTAAAACGTTCGATTCACATCATTCTATCAAAACCAATGGCGTATATGTTTCAACGGCGACAAATAAATGAAGTACCAGAGTATGAGCTTCGAAAGAGCGTATAACGATAAACCACAAGATTACGAATCGGAGTTTGTATGCGTGTGTTGCAGAAGATAAACGCAAGAGCGAGAAGATGATGATGATGATAGAGAGAAAGAACGTACCAGAAGGAAGATGAGCCTTCGTCAATGTAGAAGGTCGACCGTGTGGGTTTAGGTGGTGTTAACGGTGGTGATGAAGGAGAAGCTTGATAAAAAGGGGATTTGAGAATTTACTGTAGCACTAGATGAGTAGCACCGACAAAGGTCTTTAATATATAACTAGGAAATGAACCCGCGCGTTGCTGCGGGGTTCTTTTTTGAATGTTTAACAGACGCAAGTGTTAAGTAATCTTATAATTGACACACTAAAATTGTTAGTATTAAAGTTACATTTAGTTTTAAATTTTTATTTACCGGAAGTCATCAAAGATCATCAGTTAAAGGTGAAAACGAATTACCTCGCTCTGCCGCATTTACGACCACTTGCTTCCCATGGGCATATGACACAAGTAAAAACTGGAAAATGCAGCTAAGGAAACTTGAGAAAACCAAAATATTATGTTAAATACTAATTAAAGATGAAATCAAGTAACAATATATAGACATGGGAACCCTATCTTAACTGCTATCTAATCCCTATTTTGTCCTGATCTAACATTATCTCAAACTAATATTTTTTATCATAAATTAATACTAAAATTTTGCCAAAAACCAAAGATGATAAAAGAAGATAACGTTACATGTGGCAATTTTGGCCCATTTACTTATGAATGGGTCATATGGGTTAATAAAGTTGCCAAAACATTTAACTTTCTGTATCAAACCTCCAAAATCATTACTCAAATAAATTAGACCATTATCAAAAATATATAATTTACAAAATCGCATTTGACACCTTAATTGTTTACAATTAAAATTTAAGGTAAAAAGTGTTTTTGATCCACCCAACCCAACACAAATTGTTCCAATAGTTTCCAATTCAAGTCTTTACTCAATCACCCTTGCCCACCCATTTTGCCGCATGTTAGACAACTTGATAGTTTCACCAACATAAAAGTGAGGTGATTACCAAAAAGATCTTGGCATACTTTCAAAATCCCTGACTGAACTAAACTAACAGGGAAGTACTGCTTTACAACTTCAAAGTCCATATCAAACTGCTCTTCCTCAGCTTCTTTACATAATAAGGTAAATCTTCAATTCCAAACGGAATTTCTCCTTCCTCTTTCTTCTGAATGCCAGAAAAACATCAGCAACAGCAAGTTTGCCGTTTTAATATACGGAAAAGTACAGAAAAAAATGACAGCTTCTAACCTTTATTTCTTTAGGAGGGTGAGCTCTCTAGTAGCCAAATCATTCAAACTGTCAGAGATTTCCTCTACAAACTCAAATACCTGAACATTTAGTAGCATTGCCATCGATAATAATTGAAATATAGATTATTAATTTTTAACACGCTAATATGAATATGGACCTGTACAGACCTTTGAGGATGATATTGCCACTCTACGACTGGTAACAAAATCTGCATAGTTAGTATAGCCAAGTAATCTAGCAGATTTATGACGCAACTGAACCTGAAAATAATAAAAGTAAAAACAATGCAGTCAAAGCAGCTGCACAGCAAAGAAGTTTCAGTCATTACACATTTACCTATAAAGTATGTTGTATGCTCATAAATGCAAACTAATCGATCTGATCTTGTATTTATTATTCTCAGACCTGCCTAAGCTCTAAAAAAATAAACAATAAGTTGGTAAGTTACTGCAGTAAACCATAGCATTGGCAAACAAACTCCTTGTTTACACCATAATAACTAATGAGAATCAAAAATCACTACTCGAATGTACACAACACTAACTAATGAACTTGTTCACTCACGAATTTTGTGTCACAACCATCTGCAACTAACTAAATTTGTTCATCTTCGGCTCTGATTGGTCTCGGTAGACCTTTAGCTTCAGGCTCTGTCAACATCCTAACGCCATAAAGAAAATCAAACCAAGTGTTAGTCAGTTTGTTACTATTCTATAACTTCATTCCATATTCACCCTTGAAAGTGATGCAACCTTTTAAGCTTAAATTGTTTTAAAATGGTTAATCACCTCAATATTTCAGGAATTTCAAGATTCAATATTTTTCAAGAAAATCTTCAAACCATTTCAGGATTAACAGAATTTACAAAATTTAATAACTTTAAGAAAATGTATCCGTAATCATTTCACAAAGAAAGATTACCAAAAAGCAACCAGTTAGCACCCACTAATTCCAATTCAAACCCTCAATTTCTTGTTAAGTGGTGTAGAAAAGAGACTAAAACCTGTCGGTGAAGAGCATTCCAGCAAGAAGCAACCTGCACACAAGATGGTCAATTGCTTTGACATCACACTTCTTGAATTCAACTCATAGCCTCCTAGTGTAATTTTGTAAAATTAGCATGCTAGCTTTACAAACAGAATCAGTATGATTTCATTTTAAGTTCATGTTTGGGAGTTCTTGTAGAAAATTATGTATTGCCATTTTATTAATTTCTTGGATTGGAAATTGAATTGATTTGTATTTTTGTTACAGCTTTATTGAAATTATTTAAAGCACAAAAAGTCATACCAAAATGTCCTATGTTAGTCTTTAGATGTTTTAATCAATGTTTATCAATTCACTATCAACAAATATCACCTACCTATTTGTGTGGTTGTTAGTGAGCTTTAGATGAATGACATCAAAACACTAATTCACAAAGATAACACAAGCAGGGTTAAGAAACATAGAGGAAAATTTGTAGGATCATATAATAGATTTGATTTACTGATACACCAAAAATAATTGAAAGTAAGAGTAAAAGACAGGATTCTGTTTGGTTCATTTTCTTTGCAAAATAATATGATTTTGGTTTCTGTGTTTCCATATTGCATGTCACCCTTTAAATTTGGCACTACTATGAGTCTATGATTGATCATTCTTCGATTATTAAGTCGTTTGGTGGATAAAAACACGTACTTTAGGTGCTTGCAGTCTCAAAATCGGTTTATTTTCTGCCTTGAAGGCTGGTACATCCCTTTTACACTTTCTCTGCCTTAGTCACAACTCATATTTCTATAAGCTCACTTGAAGTGGTGAGCAGTCTACATATGGTAGCTAAGCAAAATAAGTTCGTGCTAACTTACCTCAAGATTCTTGCATATAAGACTTGAGTGATTGGAATCTAAGTTAGCTTCTTCTTCTGAGTAGGATGTAGATTTAGCATTATGATATTGAGCAAAACTCCTGCACATAATGGAGTCAAAAATATGCTCATCAAAGGTGCTGCATAGTGATTTTT
Organism: Flaveria linearis; assembly: GCA_024085815.1. Lineage (NCBI taxonomy): Eukaryota > Viridiplantae > Streptophyta > Magnoliopsida > Asterales > Asteraceae > Flaveria > Flaveria linearis. The sequence continues at coordinate 36,026,117 of CM044015.1, forward strand.
GTTGAGCAGAGATGGATTTTACCCTCGAACGCCGGCCGGAACTAACCTTACCGCTACCCCAACGCGAGCCACAGATCGCCGTACCACTGCCGCTACCACCGTCGTCCGCACCTACCACCACCGCTCAACTCACCACCACCGGCAAACAACCAAAATCGAATCATACGCATCAGCAATCAACCGATCCTCCAACCAACACAACGCAAACAACTCCAATCAAACGCATCTGATCCTAAATCGTAAACAACCGAATCGGAAACAGAGTAAACTGTAAACCTTCTTCTCGATGGTGGAAGTCGGGACCGTTGTCTTCTCTCCGTCTCCTTCCTTCATCCGCATCGACCGCTTGATCTCGTTGCCGGAGATGTGTGTGTGTGTGAGGGGATGATGGTGAGCTCTGGTGAGGGAGGAGGTTCAACACCAGTGGGTAGCAACCCCTTTCGCCTCTGGCCATTATCGGGGAGCAAATCTGTGGGCGTTTTAATAAGAATAGTAACAGTAATATATTATAATATAATATAATATAATATAATATAATAATAATATAATATAATATAATATAATATAATATAATATAATATAATATAATATACAAACATCACAGCGATACCAAGCACGTAAATTGGTTTGACCATGAGTTGAAGTTACAATACCGAGAAAAACTCGTAGAGAAAACATATATTACTGGAAAATCGGATCAGATCGGGCAGACATGAAAACTACGAATAGATATTCATAAGAGAATCAAAACTAGTTTTCGTATGTATTGTACTACTACAAAACATGAGATTCAAGAGAGAGAGTTGAAATACATACCGCAATAGAAACCCTAGGCTTCTGATTTAATTTACCGCTTTTGAAAGGACGGAGTGAAGACCTGAGGAGAAAATCAGGAAGGATATATCTGTGTTTCATCGGAATCAATGCGTTATCGATAAACATGATATCGTACAGAAATGAGATATATTCCCTAGGAAACGTTCATATTACCTGAGATTTGGTAAGACCGAATGAAGATCAATGCTAGAAATTAGGAAGATTTTGCTTAATGGATCGTAAGATGGGGTTTATGAGCGTGATTTACTGTACGATTGATGGAATGAACGGAAAATTACGAAGGATTTCTTGATCCGCCATGATTATTGAAGCTTTCTGCAAATCCTAGAGAGAGAGAGAGAGAATTGGTTGGAAGATTTTAGAGAGAAAAAGTGTGGTGCACACGCGCCGCAGCTCACGTACTGTTTTGTAATACGCACGGATGGTATATGACACCGATTTGTAATTTACTGTCTTGATCTCAACACCAAGTGCCTTTTATTTTTATTTACATGATTTTTTTTCTATTTCATTTCGATACGCGAGAATTCAGTTCAATTATGATATATTCAAGTAAAATGCAAATGTTTGATAATTTTATTAGGTAAAAGTAAGGTACAAACTTGCTTGATATAAGGTTTTACATAATTTATGTTACTTTCGCTATTTTTTTCAGGCTAGTAAAATACGAACCAAACCTTCTGTAAAATAAACATATATGTTCTTTTTTTTCCTATATCTTACTCTAATGAATTAAAATGGAAGTAGTTATAAATATAGTGCCCAAATAAGGTAACAAAAATATCAATTTTTCAACACACATATATAAGTACACATTATCTTTTTTTAACGACTAAGATCTTGGGTGTAAAACTATCCTTTCGGGGCTATATCCAAGGTCGACTACTCGATACATGTAAATGGATAGGGGTGTTCAAATTCGGATATCCGAATTTCGGATATCCGAAAATTTCGGATATCCGAAAATTTCGGATATCCGAAAATTTCGGATAGTGAATTTCCTTATCCGAAAATTTCGAATATTGAATTTCACTATCCGATCCGAAATTTCGGATATCCGAAATTCGGATATCCGAAAGGATTCAGATTCGGATATCTACTCGGATATCTGAATTCAAAGAAAATTTGTATTATTTAATAAATTTTATAAAAATACAATAATTTTTATTGAAATTTTTATCGTATATCCGAAGTTTTTTATTAAAATGTCCTAAATATCTAAAAATGTCCGAAATATTTAATTAATATTTAATATTTTTAAATTTTTATAAAAATATTTTGGATATTTCGGATATTTCGGATGTTTCGGATTTCTGAAATATCCGAAAATTCTGAAAATCACTATCCGAGTCCGAATCCGAAATTTTGGATATCCGAAGTTCGGATATTTGAGTTTGCGGATATCCATTTCGGATTTTCGGATATTTCGGATTCGGTTTCGGATATTTTTGAACACTCCTATTAATGGAGATACTTCACATTATCTAAAACCTACCCTAAATTTCCAAAAACCTAACTTTAGATATCATCGATACAGATAAATGGAGATACTTATGTGTTTGTATTTATTTTCGAGCATGTTTGTGAGTTACATGGTTGGATTTAGTATTTAGTATCATATGCATTTCTAAATTTGATGTTCGAGCATGCTTGTTCATGGTTGTTGATATGAAGAAAAACCTTCAACCCAAGATGAACTTGATATCGGATTTTGCACTAAATTATGGAGCAAGCTTGTGGCCTCTTGTTAAGAATTGCTTAAATTTTGCTAGGTTTTAGATGGTTTTTAAAAATGAAGATGAAGATGGTTGGTCAAGTTGGTAAACGTTTTCATCTTTCGGTTATGCATAGTTATTGACCTTTTGTTTTCTTTCATTTATTTATTTCTACTTGATTAGAGGTGGTTATAAGGTTCGTAAATCTAAAGAAAACCATAAAACAAATTCCAAACTTACAATTTTAGTAAATGTATTCATCTTTCGGTTATGCATAGTTATTGACCTTTTGTTTTCTTTCATTTATTGATTTCTACTTGACTAGAGGTGGTTATAAGGTTGGTAAATCTAAAAAAAACATAAAACAAATTCCAAACTTACAGTTTTAGTAAACGTATTCATCTTTCGGTTATGCAATGTTTCATAATTTCATTTATTCATCGTTGTAAGTTATATCCATCAAATTTTTTTACAATTTCTATTATTACCAATAATTATGAAAAAGAAACCCTAATGTGTAATAACATATGATGTTGTTGGGATATGTCGAAAATATAGTTTTTCCTTTTATTTTATATCATATAAAGAACCAAATATATAATAAATAAAATATATCAAAAGATGTTTGGTTTACTATCTACGACATATCGTTGGTATAACGCACTCTAGAAATCTATATTATTTGTTTATTTTTCTAATCATCTCTTATAATATTGTTTACTCTTCACTATTTATTTATTTGTATTATCGACAGCTAGAGGTGTTTGACATTCGAATTTCGGATATTCGAAATTTCGGATAGTAGATTTCACAATCCGAATTCGAATATAAAATTTCGGATATCCGAAATTGCGGATCCGAATCTGGATATTCGTTCGGATATCCGAATTTCAAAAAAAAAGTATTATTTAATAAATTTTAACAAATATATTATACTTTTTATTGAAAAGATTTTCGGATGTCTGGAGTTTTTATTAAAATATCCAAAATTTATAACTAATATATATTATTTTTAAATTTTTATAAAAATATTTTGGATATCTGAATATCCAAAAATTCTCAAAATCACTATCCGAATCCGAATTCGAAATTTCGGATATCCGAATTTTGGAGTTTTGAGGATTCGGTTTTGGATTCGGATATTTTTTAACACCCTTATCAATAGCGCTAGTTGCTAATATACAAATACATGCATGCATATTGCCGCGATGTTTGTAACAAAAGTTAACACCCACCGACGACATTGATACCGACGACACTTTTGTGTCTTTTTGCTATGAGGCTATGCCATTGGTTGTTGTAGCAACGACATGTAGTTATTTGTAGGTTTGGAAAGCCTAGAGCGGCATCTTGTTGTCGCTAAAGTTGTTAAATATTGCAGTTGCTATAAAGTGTGACTGTTGTGATTAATTATGATCACTTCATAATAAATCAAACCTATAAGTTAAAGTTCACAATTCCTTTTGATGAGATTTAAGATCTCAAAATGAACGTCATATCTTCTTTTCTTCAAAATGACCACTTGCAACTATCGAAACCCGACACAAAGTGGTCGAAAATGTCCTTTAGTGATCAATTTTGACGGTAGGTCAAAGTTTAGTCAGCAATAACATTTGAAACCATATATTGAAACAAAAATATTCTTGCATAAAATTCTCCGATCGGATAATGAATCACAAAAATTAGAAATCAATTATGCAACCAAATAATATTTGTGACCGAAGCTTTAGTGACCGAGATCGATAATGGACTTTTTGAAACAAATTTTGCACCTAAACTATCAAAAACTGCATGCAATTGAAACTATTAACAGCAAAACCTTTTTGCAGTCAAATTTACAATCGAACTGTTAGCAACCAAAGTGCAACCATAATAATTGTCCAATCGTAATAATTTACGGCCGATTATACAAATTTTTTTGCCACCAATGTATCAACCGAGTTTTATTTCAACCTTTGCGATCCACATTTTAGTGGAAATATATATATTGCTGACCGCAACCGCAATAGCCGATAAGAACCGAAGCGGATTAGTGTTGAAGCAACGATGAAGATTAGGATCGCTCGGCTTTAGACACGTGTCTGACTACTAAGAGCTATAGTCTCACAAGTGGCATCTGTAGGTCCATTTGATCTGTTTTCAGTGCAGAAGAATGCTTGAATTGTTCAATACCAAACACACACAACAAACACTAAGATATGAAGATCAAAATAACACCAAAAAGCTTTCAAATAAGGTTTTAATGATGAACAATCATCAATGAAATGAAACAAGCTCAATATATTCAGGAAGAATAAGCTTACAATAGCCTCTTGCAACAGTAATACACGATTAGGGTTTTTGCAAGGATAGCTAACAATGAGCAAAATGAAATCTATATATAGTTGTCATAGTTTCGCATACAGTTTCGCTGTGGGCGAAACTGTACTGGCGAAATAGTAATTTCGCCTGGCAGAAACTAACAGTTTCGCCGGGTGAATATCTAGTTGACTGGCTCACAGTTTCGCTAGACAGCTATATGTACATATAAACTAAACAACATACAAAAGAAAACTAACATAGATCCTATTACAAACAAAGATAAACAAATACTAATCTAATGGTGAGTCCAACCTATCTTGATCTTCAATACTCCCCCTAGGTTGGATCTCACCCACTCTGCTTGTCTTGATATCTCGATTCAGCTCCAGCATCCCCCGCACCTGCACCTGATGTTTCTGGTTCAGCTCCTGCAGATTTCTTTTATTGAACTTGAGCTCTTGATTCGCCTTGGTCACCTCCTGCTCTATCAGCTCTATCGGGATGAGCACTAGCTTCTGCTAATTGTTTTGTCAGATCCTGGATATCCATGTTTAAGTCATCCTTGGCCCTTATCTTTTCAGCTAGCTCCTTCACCTCAGCCCTCACTCCTCTGACCTTGTTTGCTACAATCATAAACAGGCTAGCTTCCTTCCTTGTCTCTTCTCCCGCTCCTGCTTTAATGTGGTTCTCACATAGAACGAGCAGATCTTCGTCTGAGAATCCAAAAAGTTTCATAGGGTCAAAGATTCTATGTTTGATTCCACCCTTAACTCTAATCACCGCCTCCCCTGTTTGATTATCATAGAACCATTTTTCAAATTCTTGCAAACGAGAAGGGGAAGGGTTAGCCAATCTCACTCTGTGTACCGTCTTGGGTGGCTTTATACTCAAAACAATCTTTCCTTTTCCTGTCACCCAGTCCTTATCCTTCTTGGATCTCTTCCTTTCCGCCTTCATGTAACCAAATGCCTCAAATTTGTCACTTAATCAGTTTTTAATTTCCTTTTCTAGAAGCTTGGCTCGTTCACTTAGATCAGCTTCTAGTAGGGGCAACGAGGCCAGCCTCCTCAAGTCCCACTTAGGCAAGGTATTAAACGCCTTCCTCTTGTGTAAATAGGTAATTCCTCCCCCTCTCCTCTTGATCATGAACATTTTAAGGCCGGGGTGATACTTCCAGCTGACTATACGCTTATCTGCCTCTTTCTTGTTCAACCCTTCCATATTCTGAAAAAGGGGAGTCAGTTCTTCCGGTTCCTTCTCTTTCACAAACCATTCACTTTTATCCATCTCGATAACATCATTATCATTATCACCCTTCTGGATCACGTACGTTAGAGGCCTTTCGTCAACTTCATAATATTCTAGTTCTGAATCATTGTCAACTAATTGCTCATCTTCTTCCTCCTCATCCACTAATCCTTTCTCTATAGGCTGCTCTGAGGTTCCAGCCTCTTTTGCAATCACCTCTTCTCTCGTCAAATCACCAAGATTGAACCCTACGTCAACAAACCCAGCTTCGTACACATCATCAGCTGTCTGTATATTCTCTACTTCAGGTTCTTCAGTTCTCCTGGCAGATCTTCCTGCTTCTTTAGTTGCTGCCCCTGAGGTGCCCTCTCCTGCCCTAGATGAAGTACCCACATTCAGAAATGGGTACTTAGATGTGCCAGTCAAATCATCTAACTCATTTTGAGTTAGCTGATTAGGCAGGCCGGCAGCAGCTTTCAGATCATTCACCTCCTTCAATAATCTCTTGATTAGGTTGTTTTGATCTACCAGCATTCTTGACATTCCTTCTAACACCTCGTCCTTTTGTTTCTCTCTCAATTCCTGATTCATCAACTTAGTTTTTATCATGCTTAGCTCGTTAGAAAGGGAGGTGTTGAGATTTCTGATCACATCCTCATCCAGACTGGCTTGTCTATTAGTACGTGGAGGTTCAGAAAATGTTTGATGTTTCTGTTTTGTCCTCATCTCTTGCTCCCCAGTATCATCCTTCTCCTTAGCATACCTCTTTCTCTTCTTTACCACCTCCGACTGACTTGGTCTAGTCTCCTCTGTTCGTTTGGCTTCAGATTGAATCACCCTCCTGATGTAAGCCCATCGGTCAGGAGTATACATGTTTTCCCACAAGTGAGTGATCCGACCACTGAAGTCGTGCCTGATAGCACAACATTCGGCAAAGATTCGGGTATTCATCGACACTACATTCTTGACTTCTCTGTGTCTTTGGATGTTGGGGACTTGATCGTTTATGATCATTTGAAGAAATCTGGGATAAAGGAGCCATTTATCCTTCTTCAAGGCTATTATGTTTCCAGCCATGCAGCTAAATATAAGATTTGCTATGTTAGCCTTCTCCCCTCTACAGCATATAACCATAGCTTTTGCCCAGTCTAAGTTCAGCCTATCTGATCCACCTTTTCGGTGATCTAAGCACATTATGAAAACATGGGCAATATATCTCCACTCCTTGGACAGAAAGGATTTTTTGATTTCCTTTCTAGTCCCGAAAGGAGGACCTTCATATCCCATTGACAGGAAAGCATCAAACACCTCCTGATCAGTCAAATCAATGTCACCTCCAGTGTCTTCTTCTAATCTCAGCACCCGTGAAATAATCTCTTCTGTAATAGTCACCTGATGATCCAAAACTTTGGCAACTATACTCTCAGTGTCTCCTTGAGTTTTGTATTCTGCGGTTTGCCAGAAATCTCGTATGTGCAAATCATAGATACTAATAGAATGAGAGATGGCGTATGCTATCGGGATCTCTGCAGTCATCTGATACAGTCCCTAAATCCTGCTGCTTTAGGATGAGTATCATCTAGAATAGCTGTGATATTGTTCCGTACATCGAACTTGAGATTCGCTATTTAGATCTGACAGATAAACAAACCAGGTTAGAAAGATTAAGCAAAATTAGAATTAAAGTATTTACAAACGTAATGAAATAAACAAATGGTAATAAAAAGTGAAAATACAGATATATACATATATAGATAAATATATATATATATACATATATAATTAAAATAAACTTATAATAATTTTTTTAATAAGAAAGAATGGCGATGAACGGAGGAGCAAGAAAAATAATAAAGAAAAGAGCATAGGAGAAAGAAATATTAACAAGACAGAAGGGTTAGTTTTTTTTATTAATCATTACATATTTACGAAAGAAGGGTTTAAAATGATATTAATCCTAGCATGGAAATCAATTCATAAAACAAGGTTTATCAAAGGTTTTTGTGAAAAGATCTGCTTTTTGATGTTTTGTATCAATAGGAATAATATTAATGAAACCCATTTCTTGAGCATCACGGATGGCATGAATCCGTGTCTCAATGTGCTTGGTCCGAGAATGATGAATTGGATTCTTGGCAATCCCAATGGCTGCTTCATTATCACAAAACAAGGGAGTATGAAGAAAGTTGATCCCATAATCCATCATCTGATGCTGAATCCATAACACTTGTGAACAGCAACTAGAGGCAGCAATATATTCAGCTTCTCCTGTTGAGAGAGAAACAGTGGTCTGTTTCTTACTTTGCCAAGAAACAAGGCAATGCCCCAAATATTGACAGCCTCCAGTAACTGACTTTCTGTTTAGCTTGTGGCCGTCGGAATCGCTGTCAGAGTAAGCATGCAAATCAAAATTCCCACCATAAGGATACCAAAGTCCTAAACGAGAAGAGCCCTTTAGATAACAAAAAATTCGTTTGACTGCCTTGGCATGGGATTCTTTAGGAGCTGACTGGTATCGAGCACAATATCCAACAGCAAAGGTGATGTCAGGACGACTTGCTGTAAGGTACAAGAGGGAGCCAATCATGGATCTATAGAGATGAGGATCGATTGGTTTCCCGTTTTCATCAGGAGTGAGGCATGTTTGAGCCATGAAGGGAGTCATATCAGAAGAAGCGTCGTCCATTTTGGAGTTCTTCAATATTTTCTTAATATACTTTTCTTGATGAATGAGAATTCCCTCTGGCTTTTGTTCAACTTGCAGCCCGAGAAAGAAACACATTTCTCCCATCATGCTCATTTCAAATCTGTTTCGCATAACCTCCTCAAACTCCCGACATAATTGAGGATTGGTGGAGCCAAAAATAATGTCATCGACGTAGACTTGCACAATCAACATCTCACCGTTTACCTCTCTTTTGAAAAAGTCATGTCAATGGTGCCTCGCGAAAAACCATTGCTTAAGAGATACTGGGTCAGTGTCTCATACCAGATCCGAGGAGCTTGATGAAGTCCGTAAAGTGACTTATCAAGCTTGTATACTTTGTCAGGAAAGTCTGGATCTTCAAAGCCTGGGGGTTGACACACATATATCTCTTCATCAATGTCGCCATAGAGAAATACGCATTTGACATCCATCTGATAGACTTTAAATTGCTTGTGAGCAGCGTGCGCCAAGAATATTCTGATAGCTTCAAGACGTGCGACAGGTGCCAAAACTTCTGTGTAGTCAATTCCTTCTTCTTGAGCAAAGCCTTAGACCACTAATCTGGATTTGTTTCTCACCACTATGCCCCGATCATCAGGTTTGTTCTTGAACACCCATTTTGTTCCAATGGGGTACTTATTTGGTGGAAGATCGACCAGAGTCCACACCTTGAGTTTTCTGAACTGTTGCAATTCCAACTGCATTGACTCAACCCAGCAGGGATCTTGAAGAGCTGCATGTACGTTCTTAGGAACGATTTGAGATATAAAACAAGAGAACAAGCAGATATTAATCAATCCAGATTGACTCCGCGTCCGAACTCCATCAGAAATAGAACCGATTATGTTGTCATGAGGATGATCTTTCAAAGTCTTGAAATCAACAGTCATGGAAGGGATGTGAGTAGGTGGATGGTTAATTGATGAGCTGGATGGTGAGGTAGAATGCGGTAAAGGAGATGAAGAAGGTGATGTTGATATAGGTGGAGGCGGAAGGTCAAACGAAGATGAAGAAGATGCAACATTGACTGTTGTATCATCATGTGGTGTAGTGACATAAGGCATAATAGGTTCAACTGGTATAGGAGCAGGAGGAATGATGTTTGTTGTTGTATTGGAGATAGACACATCATCATCGAAAACTGGAAGATTGAATGATTTGAACACCGTATCTGAGTCAAAGAACCAAGCTAGTTCTGAAGGAACATCAGAAGAATTAGATTCCTGCCAATCGACATAGAAGGACTCTTGAACGATACGTGTCCTCTTGTTATATACCCGATAAGCCTTTTGAGAAGAAGAATAGCCTACGAAATAACACTCATCAGACACAACACCAAATTTTGTCTTCTGTGCTTGAGTATTCAGGAGAGTGCACGAGCAACCGAATGGTCAAAGAAGTCAATCAAAGGCTTTTCTTGTGAAATAGCTCATACGGAGTTTTCATCTTATCCTTGACTATCAACACCCTGTTGAGAACATAAGAAGCACAATTCACAGCCTCAGCCCAAAATATGATGGGTAAGGAGGATTCTATTAACATTGTACGTGCAGCTTCAATGAGGGTGCGATTCTTTCGTTCCACGACACCATTCTGTTGAGGAGTTCTCACAGCACTGAACTGTCTTAATATTCCTTTGGTTGCACAAAAGGAGTCAAAATTTTGATTTTTGATTTCAGTACCGTTGTCACTTCGAATAGCCATAACCTTCCTCTTGCTTATCGATTCAATTGAAAGAATTAACTTTTGCAACTCCTCAGTAGTCTCTCCTTTGTGAGCAAGAAATCTTACCCATGAATATCTGGAATAATCATCTGTAATCACAAGACAAAAGGATTTCTTAGCAATAGATTTAACACTTATTGGACCAAACAGATCAGTATGTAACAACTCTAGGGGATTTGAGATGCTATTTTCAATTTTAGGTTTGTGTGGTTTCTTATGTTGCTTTCCTTTTGTACATGATATACATTTTTCAACCACAGAAAAGTCTTTTAAAGGTAATCCCCGAACGAGATTGTTTTTAACTAATTTGTTTATGATTTTGAAATTAACATGGCCCAATCTGCGATGCCATAAGAAAGACTCAGAGGTGGAAGCTTTAGACAAGAGGCATGTGACTGCGGATGATGAATCCTTTGAATTCATGTCAAGGAGATATGTATCATGCTTTCTTGGAGCCCGCATGAGTACCATATTATCTGGAATATCAATCTCAGATTTCAAAAAGAGACATTCATTGGACTTGAATAAGACCGGAATGCTTTTATCACAAATCTGAGAGACGTTCAACAGATTGAATGCAAGCTCGGGTACGTAATTGACTTTCTCCAAGGTGAGCGAACCATTACAAACTTCTCCTTGTCCTATCATTTTTCCTCCTTTCTTGTCTCCGGCGAAAGCAACATAACCACCATTGATTATGCGGTAGTTCGTTAATAAATCTTTAAGCCCCGTCATATGTCTGGAGCATCCACTATCAACAATGCCACACGCTATTTACAAGCTTAGTGGATGACTCCTGCAATAATATCAAGAAAGAGTTAACCAGGTGAAATGGGCACCCAAGTTTGAACAACTTTAGGTTCGCCGAAGAAGATTTCTTGCAAAAGAAATTATTAACTAATTGATTCAATTTATCCCAAAAGAATTTCTATTAATATGTCTATGATGTAACTGAGGACAGTGCTTAACAATATGATCATTCTTACCACATTGAAAACAGTGAGATTTTAATCGTGATTCATTATGTAATGAAGTAGAGATTTTATCAATGCATATTTCTTCATCACATTCAGATAATCTTGAACTATCATCACTGTATACCGCATTCATGTTAACAGAGCTGACTTTATTTGAAAAAGAATGATTATGTGCAGAGGACAATGAGATGTTATCTGAAATATATGTAGTATTAGTACCGCTAGTACTTGCCTCAGATGAAGATGTAATCCTGTCATTAAACACAGAAAATTTTGCAGGTATAAATGATGGAATGGGATGAGAAAAGAATTTTTCAAAAGAGTTAGTTTTTGTTTCCACATCACTTTTCACAGTATTATCAGACAAATGATCAACACAGTCAACAGATGAATCAGAATCACGATCCACAGCATTTAAAGAACAAACAGAAACATTACTAGAATAGAACGAAATAGAGTCTTTTACAGCGTCACTAGAAACAAAGACAGAATTTAAACTAGAGTTATGATCTAAAACAGAATCCTGAGGTTCAGGTGTACTAAGGCTAGAGCATCCAAGCCCTCTAGTCGGTCCATAATCATATTCCTCACGAACATGCATAGGATTCACACCTTCTAAACCTGCAGACATACTGTTAGAATCTACTTTGATCAAATCATTAGAACGATGGGGAATGGGCATCGGAGAGTAACAATATGTACTAGGAGGAGGATAAACTTAGCATTTTCATATCCCAAACCTGTTTTAATCCTAGCCCCTCGTTGAGATTTACATAAATCATCATGTTTCATTCCTGATATGGTCCATTTATCGAGTTTTGACTGAAGTTTGCTTGTCTCAAACTCAGCTAGGGCAACCCTTTCAGTCAAACTGTTCACCTCAACGTTTCTTTCTAAAACAATTCTTTTTAAATGATCATTTTCTTTTAGCGCTTCATTTAATTTAACAAAGTATTTTGACTCATTCATTTTAAGTTCTTCATTCATTCGTTTCAAATCTTTTTCATTATCAATTAATAGACGATTAGCCTTATAAACCCCAAATAATCTGATTTTGCATGCAGATGAACACATATCTTGAATTACCTCATATGGAAGTCCCATCACCACCTTCTCAGCTGCAAGAGCTTTATCACATTGACACACCGGAGTACTCGACTTGTTTTCCTCTATGGTGGTAGCAGCATTGTCATCATTCCTTTCTAGCACTGTGGATTGAGTTCCTTGCTTTCCGCACTCCTTCAGATTTTCTTCTTTCCCATACTCATTCTCTTCAACTCCGTCATTAAACTCCTTAAATGGATCAAATTCTTCCTCACCGTTCATCTTCATTTCCTCTTCCTTAATCTCAGCTACTAACGCTTGATTAACTTCTTCTTTTGTCTCTTCAACTTCTGCACTCCAGTCAAAGTTGAAAATTAGAGCAGTTTCTTTCTTGTGGCTTGTCTCATCTTTACCCCCACCAGCAGCCAATCTTGGAATTCCAGAGTTATTAGGATCAATGACGATTGGCAATGGACATTCGCGTTTAAAATGTCCCAATTGCTTACAATTGAAGCATCTCAGCTTGGACTTATCAAAACCCAATTTGGAGTTGGAGCTTTGACCTCCAAAGTTCTTTCTACCGGTCCTTTCCATAAATCTCCGGGCTCTAAGCGTCAACATTTTCATTTGCCACTAAATATCAGTTTCTTCAAGATCATCTGGATCCACTTGATACATGTCCTCCATTGTCATTCCTTTACCTTTCAAATCACCTGCAACAAGTGCTTCATAACTTTGAACAACATTCCAAAAAGGGCCATAGTCTCAGCTGGAACAAAAGTTTCAGTAGATGCTTTTAAATTCCCTTGCTCTTTCCCCGGGTTAATGCCACTTCCAGAATAATCACATAAGGTCACTGCTCCTTGACGCGATGCCTGCATTGATGAGCTTGCAGCGGAAGACAGTAATGCAGCATTCTGTTAGTAACCGGATGTTGGCATGATGGATTGATTAAACTCCCACCTTTTCAGATCCAAATCAAAAGACTTCAGCTTGTTAATCACGTCCATCAGCTTATAATTAGCAAAGTTTCTTTCTTGTTTCAACATTCTCACTTGTAAACTCCACTGGGGTGGAAGAGAGTCTAGGAGTTTATTCACTTGCTCATGGTTTCCCAACCGATCGTCATACTTCTTTAAGGTACTTGAAACGGACAGAAAGCGATTAGTAATGTCAGTAAGATCTTCATTCTTGTGTCCCACAAATGTATTGAACTCCTTTTGAGCTTGAGCCTTCTTATCTTTCCTTAGATCCTCATTTCCATCGTAAAATTCACACAAGGCATCGTATAAAGATTTTGCGTCTTTGTGTTCAGCAAAGCGATTGTAAATATCAGGTGCAAGACATAATGTCAAGGCTCCGAACGCTTTCTGATCTCGGTCAATCAGTTTTTGATCCTTTTCGGTGAATGTGGAGGAGTCCGTGTTTGGAGATACAGTTCCACCGACAGTAACGGTTGGCTTGTGCGGCCCAATGATGATTGAATCCCATTGATTGTGGTCGGTGTAGAAGAAGAAAGCCTTAAGACATCTTTTCCAATCTTCAAAGTTATCCTCGTTAATGAGTCTTGGAGGTCTATTGGGGGCAACACTCTCTAAATCAGCCAGGGTGAGAGTAGTCATTTTGGACATGATAGTTTCGCTGGAGAAGATGTAATTTCGCTGGAAGAGATTCGCTGAGAGCTAGTTTCATCCGGGCGAAAGTACGCAGCTGCAGGCGAAAGTGCTGATTTTGATAGTTTTGGCAGCAATTTCGCTAGCCAGAGACTATCTAGAGCTTAGTTTCGCTGGAAATTTCGCAGGAAACAAGCTTGAACTTTCGTTCAAATTACTTTAGCAGCAAGTTCGCACAAATGTCACCCAATCAAGAATGAACTTTCGTTCAAAAACCACAGTTTCGCACCAAAAGTCTCAGAAGGGAAAATAGTAGTTTCGCTGAAAGAAGGTACAGTTTCGCTGGAAGATGCTATAATTTCACTGGAAGAACAGAAAACCCTTTTAAACCCCAAAAACAGTCGAAAATCACCCAAATCTCAATGAATTTGAAAAGGAGTGATTCACGAAGCTTCCTCAATCAGAAACAAGCAATATACAATCAATTTTCATGACAAAAACACTCTGTTTTGATGTAGAAATGGAGAAATGATGGTATTTAACAAAATAACCAAAAACCTCAAACAATCAAGAGCACTAAGGCTCTGATACCATATTGTAGGTCTATTTGATCGGTTTTCAGTACAGAAGAATGCTTGAATTGTTCAATACCAAACACACACAACAAACACTAAGATATGAAGATCAAAATAACACCAAAAAGCTTTCAAATAAGGTTTTAATGATAAACAATCATCAATGAAATGAAACAAGCTCAATATATTAAGGAAGAACAAGCTTACAATAGCCTCTTGCAACAGTAATATACGATTAGGGTTTTTGCAAGGATAGCTAACAATGAGCAAAATGAAATCTATATATAGCTGTCATAGTTTTGCATACAGTTTTGCTATGGGCGAAACTGTACTGGCGAAATAGTAATTTCGCCCGGCAGAAACTAACAGTTTCGCCGGGTGAATATCTAGTTGATTATGAGTAGTTTCGCTCATAGTTTTGCTAGACAGCTATATGTACATATAAACTAAACAACATACAAAAGAAAACTAACATAGATCCTATTACAAAGAAAGATAAACAAATGCTAATCTAATGGTGAGTCCAACCTATCTTTATCTTCAGCATCATTGCGGATAAAAATGGAATTGTGTTGCGGGCCACTGATATATGAATAAATACACATGTTAATAATGCATATCTTTCCTCATTTTAAGCATTTTTTATTATAAATTCATCTTTATCGATACTTGTTTGAATTTTGTAGTTTTGGATGGTTGTTTGGTGATCTTAAAAGAAAAGGAAATGAAATTCATGAAGATTTTATAAGTTTAGAGGCTGTTATGTCCATAACACAAGTGTCCACAGCGAACATGCATGCATACATAAGTGTCCACAACGGACAATCATTGTTCATAGCGGACAATCTAAAATGCTTAAGTGTCCACAGCGGATGGTTAGTGTCCACAGCGGGCAGCATAATATTCCATCCCAAGTGTCTATAGCGGATGACCCAAGGCCCACAACGAATAGTATGTTTAAATACTTATGTTCAACTATTGCAAATTCTAATTCGATACAACATTTTAAAAGTAAACTTAGCACAGATCTACCAGATGCACACTTATCACATAACAAAACCATTTATCATCATAGAAAATCTTTTTAAAAACTTACATTTTAATAAAATTCATATTTTTCATGAAAAAACATAGTTTTGTCAAGAAATATCGTTTTTGTACACATATTAGCCCCAAACAAGTAGGAAACAAGTAAAAGAGAAGATGTAGAACTCACCTTAAACGGTTTTTGAGCAAAACACTACAAACCAGAAAGCAAACCTGGAGTTTTAACACGTAAACATACAAACTTAACACATGGAAACATATAGAAAGTTGTCTAGAGGTTTAAACCCGGCTGAATCTGAGAAGAAACACCATTAAAATCTTATATTTTGAATAACTCTTCTACTTTCTCACTCTAGAACCGGTGGGAGCTTCTTTCTCTCTCTAAAGCCGTATGTTTGAGTGCATTGGAGAGAGGGTATGGGCGGCCATCTCCTTTTTAAACTTTATTATGAGTCGGTTTGGCCCTTATATATTTTTACCCCTTACTTTTAAATAAATAGTTTAGACGGTAAAATAAATGGAAGAATGATTGTGAAAATATTATATGTCATAAAGTATAAATAATTATTAGATAGATTATTATTATTCAATCTGTTTATCTATTTTTTATTATGATAAAAATGGTACTTGTTGTAATTTTTTAATTAATTTTTGTTTCTTAAAATTGATTACTTATTTTTTAATAATAAATATAAATCTTATTAAGTATGAAATCATATATTGTAAGTAATTTTTTTAAATGAATATCAATTTCTAAGATGACTTACCAAACGTAAAGAAGTATTATAGCACCTTAAAACGCTCTTACACCACCCTCATGGGCATTATATGAATGTTATAGGTTGGGGCGATTTTAAAATAAAACCATAACTTCTCATAAAAATCATTATTATGTAATGATTGAAGGACATTAAAAAGATTTAATTATTATACATGTTTTTGGTAAAATAAGTTATGCTGACTTGACAATGTGATAATGTAAAATACATTTTAAAGAAAATTAACAATTAAATATACGATTGTTTAAAATGATTAGAGTTAGAAGCTTTTTTTACATCAATAGGAGCCGTGTTCGCAAAGCTAGGGGTATGATGATGGGGTAGGAAATTTCCGGTTGAAGTCGCAATTGGGGCTAGGATATATATTGCTCGACGGTTAATTGGGGCTAGTCTGCTATGGGTTATTATCCGGGGAATTACACTTGAATTAGTTTCAATTGGGTTTAGCCCACTCTAGGCTAGGGTTGCCTGCTTGTGCACTTGTAGATTTATGTTTGGTTGAAAGTGGATAATAGTCGTCATGCTCATTTTCACCTTGTTTATTTCTTGATTTTCCCTTAACAACGTCCCCCTGACTACTATAAATTAACGATCACCTTCATAATTTTAACTAATGATACTTAACATTTGTAAAACTAAAGACGGAAACTGACTCCTTTGCTATTTGTGACTAGTAAAATATGATCCTTGACTAGTTTAAAATAGTTGAACCCGTCACTAATTTTATTATTTTTCGATTGCAAATCAATGTTACCCTTAATTTTCTTTTGTGTACTAAGGGGGGTTTAATTCGTCATCCAACTTTTAGTTACACAAAATTAATAATTTGGATGTTGAGTAAGTGGTGCTATATATTTTGCATGAATATGAGAATAGCCAACATGCCATAGGAATTAAGGAGCTTCAAGGCACATACATGAAGACTGCAGTGCTACCTACTAAAGTTTTAGCAACTCCAAAATCCAAAAGTGAGGGATTGTAGTTGTACGTGTTAAAGCCATAACAAGAATGAAGACTACCCATTGCTAGCTAGCTCGAACCGCCATCATATCATTCATCGACCCATGAACCTGATCACTAGCTCCTTCCATCTCTTCTTGTATCCTACTCATAAAATGGCTCCTTATTCTCCAATGGATCATTCTTCACCAAATAACAATCAAAATTAAGCTGTAAGTGGTCATCAAATACAAAAGTGAAACTTTACTTTGTGAAGATCGAATGTATGCATAGATGGATATAGACTTACAGTACGTAGCTAGCTAAGCATTTAGATTGATGAGGGTGGTGGTGTTGGAGGGCTGGGAATGGCCTTCTGCCGATAGTGTGACGGTGAGCGGGCGCCTTTCAGGGACAGGCTTAACAGGATGAGGTGCAATGCTAAGGGGCTGGTGGTGGTGGTGATAGACTGCTAGCTTTGGTGGGGTGGAGGAGTTAACAGAGGGTGGAGTTGGGACCACAAGCAGATCCTCAACCTGAGGAGAAGACATAGAAGATGTACAGGTGGTGGTGGTGGTGGTGGGGTTCACCATATTTGGCCAGAGGAAAGTGCCTTGAGGTCTGCAGAGTCTGAACCCACTCTTGAGCCTCTGAATTTTGGCTGCTTTTCCCTCTAGTTTCCGACCTGGTGGTGGTGCCACACCTTCATTTTTGTCTGCAACGTCTTTTTGCTTTTCAGCTGATTGTGTTTGTGCAGCATTGGAGACTGTTGTGGTAATTAAATCTGTGCTCGCTGCATCCATCTGGGTTGTCTCTTTACCAACCTCTGCCTGCATCCATGCCTGTGTGTATATTTGGTATAGTGTATATGTTATGATACAGATATATTATATATGTACTGTCAACTGTGCCGTACCTACATTTGGTATGTATGTTCTCTAGCTAATCCATATACACGTCAAATTAGGAGTCAACTCTTGTGTATTTTTTCAATGTTTAGAAATGCATGTGTAAAATATAATCTTTATCTTCACTTTTTATCATTTTTCGCAAGTAAATGCATATATGTTCATAAATACTTTGACATTGAAAAAAATAAATTAAGAACCTTTTTGTTATCAAATAGACAAATGCTAACAATAAACCAAACATATATCCTTTAACTTTTGAAACTACTAGAAGATGAAGTGGCGAGGATTGCAAGTATCCTCTTATGATTAAGTTTCTAAAAAATTGCAAAAGTATATTCTTTTGAAATTTATTACACAGAAAATTTTTTGTATTTAAATTTGACAAATATGAATTATTAGTCGGTACATTAAAAAATATGTCATAAAAAACATAATGCACTTATGAAGGTATTCAATTCACCACTTTTGATGATGTAAATATACTTTGTATCGGGTCCAAATCAACATCGTCAAATGGCCACTACTAACACATGTTAATATTACATACGACTTACAAAGTGGCCACTAAATCTACAATAGAAACAAGTTAATTACATAAATCTTAAGTATATATGCAATACATAAAGGAAATTTTGAATGACATCGGTATTCATCATGTATAACTTTTTTTTAAAATTTATGGTGGTGATTAAATATAATATTGTTGGTCTAAAAATTCCTTACAAATGTGTTTAAGTGTCATGGACATTTATGTCTTCAAACATGTCAAACCCTAATAAAATTAAGTTTAAATACATATATGAAATACTAACAATTAGAAAATCATAAAAAATATAGTATTATATAATTAATACTCTAAGATATGATATAAAAACACTTGACTTTCATCCATGTGCCCACTCAAAAAAAAAAAGATTAACTTTCATGTACCTAATGCCTACCCTTAATTCAACAATTAATTAATAAATTGAAGTGGCGTAATTCTAACCTATCTTTTTCGAACGGAAAATTCTAAGCTATCTAAGTCGGCTCCCCAAACCATGCACATTTTTAGAAAAGTTGGTAACTATGTATTACTGACACATAGAACTTGACGGGTCACATAAATATGTAACTTCTCAGGCATATTAATTACGTTTGAGTGGTGCATCATCTAACATTAATGAGAAGACTGACCTGTATATTCTTCAGGAAATCTGAAATGACCTTGTGTTTTTCCTGCCATGGAAGAAACACAAATGAAGGTATGTTGATAATTAAGGAATCATTTCAGCAAGAGATTGAAGGGGTAAAAATATTCGGATACCCTTTGTATGTCAGTTGCTTCAGACTCCGAATGTGGCATAAAATTAAAGATATCCATTAGTAGTTTTGGACTCTGGTCAACTTGGTCAGAAACAGTAGTAGCTTGAGTTTGATCTTTCTTTGAAGTCAACTCCTGGATCTCTCTGTTTATACACAAACTTTAGCTAGTCTAAATAGGTAACTAAAAAACTAAATGATCGAGCTTATTATCCGGTTTATAAATAGTTAATTAATTACCTTCTCAGTTTTCCTAATTCCTCTTCATGATCCCTGAGACAGAACAAAATAATTATATATTACACATAAATTAGATCTTCAAGCTGTTCTCAAAATACCAAATCTAATAATATTTATATATTGATATTATGAATGAAAATTAAGTTTTACCTTTTGATATCAGAAATTATTTCTTTGAGTTGATTGATTTCTTTTGCCACAATGGGATCTTGGACGGGAGAATCACCGGGCCTCCAACCCGGTGGTGGAATCCAGAAAGGGTCCTTAACTCCAGCATCTTTTCTGATTTTAAGAAGATCTGCACTTTCAAGCCAGTATTCCATTGCACCATCCGCGTTGTGTGATCTTCTAAACCGTAAAGTGCCACAAGGTGCCACCTTGTTGGCGACATGCTTGAGCAGGTGGTCTAATAATCCGGTGTCACCTATCCTTTTGCGTGCTTCAACTCTAAGTGCAGGCCTTGTAATTGGATTCCCGATCATTGCTTTCTTCTCCTTCATTGCTTCTAGAAGACTTAGCTCCGCAGCCATGTACCTTTTATTTATACATAATCATAAATGTGGGTTCAATAAATGAGTTGTTTAATGATTAGTACAAATATAATGAACCTCGGAAAGAGAGTTTTCTCTTTACCTTTCTTTTGACCACCTATCTGTTGGATCCTTGAGTGCTAACTTCCTGCATTTCTTCATAGGCTTCTTATTTATTTGCCATAAGTGGTTCACTTGTTTACCCTTCTTTCTTTTTCTCAATTTTCGGGTGCTTTGAGGAATATCATCATGGCTTTCGTCTTGATCAGTTTCATCATCATTCTCTTGGTCATCAACTTCCTCATCATCTTGACATTTAACTTTGCTAATTTGTTGTTGATTTTTCACTTCTTCTTCACCTTGAACAAAGCTTGAAGATGATTGGGTATTGCTCGACTCCTTGTGTCTCCCAATGAACATAACTTGCCTTCTAACACCCCACCTTATTATATTATTCTTCAGTTCTCTAGCTACTCCAATGTCCTCATTTTTCAAACCCACATGTGACCGAAATTGAGAGTCTGAATTCACCAGCCAGAAAGACTCCAAATGCTTCTTCTCCGCAAATTCTTGAGATGGGACTTGCCGTAAAAGCACTTTTCTTGCAAGTTTAGTTCCCATCACAAACTTCTCATCTAATGCAGGATACATCTCCGTGATTCCATTGCTAAAATAAGTGCGCAATGATAGTGTGCTTGGATACCTGATAGCAACGTTCAAATCAGTCTTCTCACTTACCTGAAAATCATCAACAAACTCATCATCAGTCAACGATACCTTAATCTATCAATCAATAAAATCAAGGGTCTTTTTTAATATCTTGTTAAAGTGATTTATTACCATAACAACACGAGTAGACCTCAGCTGAAATGGAGTTCTAAGGGGGAGGTTTTTGTGATATATCTCGTAAACAGAGCCCAGTTCAACCTCTTCATCTAGGACTTCATCTGCTACAAACATGAAACTTTGACCAGCCATTATGGGGATACGAGAAAGAAAGAGAGAAATAACTTGAATCTTGAAATTGTTGAAGTTCAATAAAAATGTGTATATGAAACAATAAAGTGAACATGAGGTTTACGTACAATCAGTACTGTCGAGCAGAAGTTGTCTGGGCAAAGGTGGTGATTGTCTTGGTGCGCCGTCCAGTACGCTGTTTGTTTCTTGCCTTTTCAAGCTCATGATATCCTGCACCCACTAACACTTTTCGATTAATACACTCGCACCCACATACCATATGAACAATATATATTGCTTTTGTTTGGAGTACAATATTATGAAGATAAGAATGGCGCGTGTGCTAAAGGTGCGCGCGTGGGTTAAAGTCTAGAGAGAGAAAAACAAATCGGCTTACTGCAACTGCAAAAGCAACATTCTGATTGTAATGCAATGCATTGCCCTAACTGCAGGTAGAGAGAGAGAGCTTACATTGTTGGCGCTAATGGCGGATCTTTTTGATCGTTTGCGATGATAAGTTTCCATTTTCAATCGGAGCTACACTGTAAATTTCGAAACCTATAATGAAAATATGAAAAATAAATATGGAAAACGATGGATATCACATAATTAATGTGCTGATTGTAATGAATTTATTTGGATTTATCAACCGAAGATAGAGGAAAATTTAGATGCTGTTTTTAGGGTTTTGTAACGCATAAAAAAGAAAGTGTTCTATAACCTTCATAAACAAATAATTTCCATGAATAGAAAGAAGAACATTAATAACATAGAAACATTATTCAACAATTGATTCACACGTACGCATCACACACAGTCATATACCACATATATATGTCACTTCTCATCAATGAAAACATGATTAAACATGCAAAACCCTAAATAAACGCAGAATTTCTTCACGAAAACCCTAAATGGTTTTGCAAGGGTCGTGTGACGATAAGTGGAATCCATAATACTCAGAATAACTCGGAAAAGAATCATTTCATTAGCTCATTGACTCCGTAATTTACTCGAAAATCAGATCACTCCGGCCAGACATGAAATCTACATTCAATAGTTACTTTGATAATCAAAAACTCCGATCAAAACTATCCAACAGAAACAAATTCATACTGATTAACATCGCTTTCTACAACACTTGAGGAACATTAAAAACACACAGCAAATCAGTACGACATTGCAGAAACCACTACAGAAACGTGAATCCCGAGAAAAAGTTGAAATACCTCGATCGAAACCTAGAGAATCGGTGTTACTGCTTACAGATATATTGTAGGATGTTTCCACTTAATTGAATGTAGAAGATGGACGAAATGATGAGAAAACTAGGAAGGATTTGGTTGAATCTCCATGAAGGTTTCTGAAAATGGATATTTGTAGAGAGAGAAAGAGTGTGTGTGTGTGTTTGTTGGAAGATTTTAGAGAGAGAAAGCGATCGAGGTGCGTACGTGTGCAGCTCACGTGGTTTTGTAATAAGGAAGCACGATGGGATATAATGGTTCCCCGATTTCCAATTCTCTCATCAACATTCGTTACCCGCATTTTTTATTTTTATTTTTTAATATTTCGTGAATGTTTTCTATTGCTTTGTTTCTATATACGAGAATTCAATTTTAATATATTTAAGGGGAATATGCAAATAAATTTTATATATTTTATATTGTTAAGGACATTGACGGGTGTCGTGTTTTCTTTGTTTTTCATCGGGTGACACATCAATAGTAAATCAGATTTTTTTTTACTTTCTCCGATTTCCTCTCGTTTCTTATTTTTTTTACAGGAGTCGTCCTAGCTGGTTTTCTATAGCTTTTTCTCACTCAAATAGCGGTAAGTGCAAGTGCACATTATCCTGTCCGGGCCGGGTTTATTTTTTGGTCAGCGGATCCGAGGATGGTATTCCCGTCTAGGGAAAAAACACCGGTTGACACCTCTTCTACCAGGTAGCTTCCATCGAAACCTCTCATTGCCTCTAAAGCGCTACGTACTTGAAAAGTTGTAGTTTTCTAGGTCAATTTTGATTGAAAATACATAGGAAAGAAGCGTTTCCAACAACTTTCAGACCCAAATAGGTCGGACTTTTATCACTAAATTGAACTTTGTTAGAATTTGATTGGAATTTCTGAGTTCTTTTTTTTTTAAGTTCTTATTAAAATTACTCTTTTTGAGTAGTGAAGGCAAGGTACGTATTTGATGATAGGGGTGTTCATGGTTCGGTTTCAAACCGCGAAACCGTCCAAACCGGTCATCGGTTCGATTTCACGGTTGGTTTTTTTTCTAAACTTTCGGTTGGTTGGTTTCAAAATTTTCAAACCGTTGTGAACGGTTTGGTTTACGGTTTGTACCAAAAACCGGTCGTAAAAAACCGGACCGAACCATATATCAATATATACACATATATGTATGTGTGTGTGTGTGTATATATATATTTATACATAACTATTAATTCAAGGTTAAAGACGTAAAGTTTGTACACAGGTTTAGAGCTGTGTTTTGGCATGTTTTAGGACCTATTTAAGGCCGTATTTAGGCATAATTTTGGACCTGTTTAAGGTTGCATTTTGATAGCTTTTTGGGCTGTTTTTGACAGCTCAAAGACTTGCTGTTTTTGAGAGCTCAAAGACTTGGCTTAAATGAACCTAAAAAAGCCCAAACCGCGAACCAAACCGGAACCAAACCGGTTGCAATGGTTCGGTTTGGTTTGGTTTTTACTTTTGATTGGTTCGGTTTTGGTTTTAAGTGATAAAAACCGTTACTAACGGTTCGGTTACGGTTTGATCTAAAAACCGCGAAAACCGGACCGTGAACACCCCTATTTGATGAAAAAAAGTTTTATATGATAATTATTTTACTTTATTATTATTTAAATATTTAACCTTATTTTATGTAAAAATAATTTGACCAACATTAATCCAACTTCTGATTTTGTTACTAATGATAATCTCATTCTAACTGTTCTTTAACTCCGTTAGTTTTTTATGATGTCTTACGTGACGTGACTCGCGAAGTGACATATAACATAGTTTTAATTAAGAAAATAAATACATTACTCAATCCTTTTTTATATAAGATCAATTTTCTAAACTTATTCAACGTAACAATTTTGTCGTTGGTTAAGTAGTTTGGAAACAAATAAACGTAAAAATTGAATGATATATTCATATTTTTATTTTAAATATATAATATGTCATATCATATATCACGTCACAAGCAACATATATCACATGCCACGTTATAAAAACTAATAAAGTTAACGCACAACTAGACTGGGCCCGTTAATGATAACAAAATCGAAAGTTAGAATTAGTGTTGGTTAAATTCTTAGTTAGAATTAATTAATTAATACTAACCAATAGTGAATAATTAAATTATTAAAATCCAATTTTTCTTTGTAAAAATAATAATTCTTCTTCGAATAAAGATTTTAAAATATTAATTCTTACCTTGATATATTTTTTTACTCTAAAAAAATGAAAATAGTTATAGTTAGCTATAGCGAAATCCCAAAAAGGTAGTAAAAGATTTCAATTTTTTCATAGACACAATAAGACACATACATAAAGTTACATGATCTATTAACCACAAAAATTCCAAAACCTAACTTGAGGTTTTGTGTGTTAATATTCGGGTTTAATTGTATCTTATGCACATGTGAATTTGATATTCAAGCATGCTTGTTTGTGTCTGTGTTTGAAGATGTGACAACCCGTATATTTCGGGTTAACACCGTTCTCATAATCTAAATTATTATTAGTACATATTTATAATTAAATAAAAAACAATTAAACATAATAAAAATAATAATAATAATATGGTTACTAATAATTTGTTAGAATTATTAAGAAAATAAACAATTTTAAAAAAAATTGGATTTAAAAAGCCTAGGGGTTGTTTTTGTCAAATTTGAAACTTTAAAAGAAGTTTCACACATAAAATAACAAACTCAAAACCTCAGGGACCTTTTGTGAAAAATTAAAAGTTACACCCAGCCCCCCACCCACTTTCCCCCTTCGATTTTCCGGCCGCCGGCCGGCAAAACTCCGGCGTGGCGCCGGCGACCACCAAAATCCCATAAAAACCGGTTTTCAAACCCCACAAACGCACCCAAATCGAACGTGGGACAGATTGCCACAATAATACATGCATTAATCGGGGAAAAGCTGTCCGGATTTTAGGTAATTGGCCACTATCGAACCCACTAACACATACCTAACAAGTTCCACTCAAACGATAATAATAATCGAATTAATACAGTAAAAATACTCATCGATCTGTTTCTAATCGAATACACCTCTCAATTCAACCTGAAACATACAAAAACCTCGAATTCGATCACCACCTTCTTTCGGACCTGCAACTTACCCGAAAGTTGTCTTCCAAGAAATTTTAACGTCAATTGATTGAGGGCTTTGAATCAAGATCATCAGTGGAAGCTTCACACGACTTTAATTCGATTATCATCAACAATTTCCACTCGAACAGATTCTGTCAAAGCCGCGCCTTGTTCTTGTTGGGTTTATCTTCAATTCAAACTTAATCACGTAAGTTACACACATAAACATACTCGGTTTAACATGGGGAATCAAAGCCCTATGATTCCAGATGTTAACAACATCGAATTGATCATCAATTTGATCCAAGAACAAAGCTAGGGTTTCGGGAATTTTGGGGAAATTGGGGATTGGTCTAAAAGTATGTTTTTAAGCTTTGGAAACGGGTTTTCATCGTGGCTGAGGCCTTGGTTTACTGGTATGTGTGGCAGTGTGTGTTTGAGGTCGCGGGTTCGAACCCGGCCAACCTCACATAATTTTTTAAGGCTTTTTGGATTTTAAAAATTTACAGAAAAATTCTAAAAATTATAAAAATCAATTTTATAAACTTCGTTTATTTTAAAAGTTATCTAACGATTTTCTATAAAATTATTTCTTTGAACATCTTAATAAACTTATATATAAATTATAACTAGTTGAAATCATGAAATTATTATTACTTGTATTTTTAATATATATGTAGGAATATAATACTAGGTATTATATAACGTGTATAATACGAATATATAGATAACCGACACCGTAATCGAGTCGTGAAACGCGAAACCGTACGAGCACATTATTGGTATTTAATATTAATTGAATATTAAATGAAACTCAAGTTAATTGAAAACCGTCCTTTTGGTGCTTACATTTTTGTTGCAACGCATTCGAGGTGAGTCTTCATGGCCCCTATTTTACATTCTTTCATTTTTGGGGGAGAAAACATGCAAACATATTTACAAAATGGTTTTTAGTATTATTGATATCGTCTGTTACGTTAGTGCAAACATACGTGAAAGTCCTTACATTCTCGAACCGTTAGTAATATGTAGCGAGGTAATTCTGAGTAGTACTACTGGGTCTGACAAACCCCGCCCGGGCTAGTCGCTCTAGCTTGATTAGAGGTCAAACGGGTGCTAAATTGACCTAACGATTGCCACGGTTGGTTAAGACGTGGTGGAAAGGCACTAAACACACACAGTCAGCTTCGGTTTGAAACACTAACTAACTTGTTTATAGGCTCGCTACCTATCGATATGCTTTATATACTAAACCATATGAAACGTTTTCTGATACGTTTCTTGTTGATTAAACCTGTGGACTCACCAACTTTATGTTGACACATTTTAGCATGTTTTCTCAGGTCACAGAAACGCACAAGGTTAAGAACTCAGCTAGGATGCATTCATGGCATACATCACAACTCAACTGAACTATTTTGTTGAACGTTATTGATTCTTATGGTTGAAAAGCATGTTGAAACGATTCACTGTTGATTTCTACTTTCGAAACGCTTCCGCAAATCTGAAACACTCATGATTGATTTAAAAGTCTAAATACTTAATGCGATGTTTTGTAATTACTGTGTCTGGTGTAACTGGTGCTATCTGAGATCCTGGTATGTCACACGCCTGACGGTAAAACCCCGTTAGCGGATTTTGAGGGTGTGACAGATTGGTATCAGAGCATTAGTTATAGCGAACTAAAATGGACTTTGCATCTCATTTGCATTGCATTTTAGACTATAGCTGGATTTGCATTAGTTACACACACATAGATTTCTAAGCTATGTTTACTTAATTTGGTTGCCTGAAAACTTTTGCTTTAACATAACCCTGTGCTGTGAGTCACGGGAGGGTTTGTGTGCATTTGATATCACCTAAATGTTCTTCATGATTTGTGTGACACATAGACACCTGTATTCTGGATTTCCTGGTAGAAGGCCTTCGGGCTAAGGCAGGCGTATCGTATAAATCTCATTGCGAGACCAGTTATGCTTACCTGGGGATTTCTGGGATGAGTGATAAACTATGGTCAATACACAAGTCTATAAGGCAAATAGGTCAAGTATATTAAGTCTATGAATTTAATATTACATGTATGTTCCTCTAGGCCTGTTTCTGGTCTCTATACCTGATTCTATACATATGTGCTTGATGAATCTGGATAATACTATGATGTTAACTTGGGGTAGGTAAAGCTAAGAGTGAACATGCAAGGCAAATTACCATTACGGGTGCACACGTAATTGCAATTCGCCGTGCATGAGAAGTCTGGCTAATCTTACCATGAGGTAACGATCATGAGTATTACAAGTTTCTATTCTATACCCTAGGGTGCTAGGATCATAATTCTAGTAAGACCTTGTTAAGGGTAACAAAACATTACTAACACTTGCTATTACTTATGTCCCGTCCTACTTAGAGCCTTCATGGTATTTCCAATCATGACATTAATTTTATCTTTTAAGAGACATTCCTCCACTTATTATTTCAGTAACTGAGGAACTGATTGAATGCTTAGAATGAAAGTGCACTACAGGAAATATAGAAGAGTGATGATACTCTCTATACATACATTACGTTATTCTTTGGGATGATGCTAAGGAAAATTAGGATGTCGTGTAACCGGTTTAAGCACATTCTTAGTATACCGGTGATGCTTATATATAGGGTTATTGAGGTGAGTTCAAAGCCTTGGTGATTGAGTACTATTACTTAAGGAATGAAATGCAAAAGTTGGAATTGTAATTCTAAAATCGTGCAATGGTAGGGTTAGGTTGTGCTCTTTATACCGACAAACTCCATGAATTGACAAAGCTGATGTCATACCTTATGACATTAGACCAAATAGAATTAAGAAGGACACTGGGAAAATCTAGTGAGTAGTAGAAAGAAGTTGGAGGGTTGAACAAGCAATCTAGCGGTAAGGTAGACAAGAATGCTAATGTTGTGAACCTAGCTAAGTTGGTTAATACGATTAAGCTAACATGCGTTAAACGGGGACATTAAGGAGGTTAGAGTTCCGACCATTACCATAAGTGTGCCCTAGGTCGATTAGGACCCCAGGACAAGTTAGAAACAATCAGAATTAGGAAATGGCTATAGCTAGAAAGTAAGAACAGTTAAATTATGGAAATAAAGGTCATATAAGTCAAGGTAATACATCACACGGTCATACATTTACGACTGAAGCAAGCCACATTCGACAAGACTAAATGTTGTTACATGTACGTACCTTATCATCAATAGCTACACATCTATTTGATACCAGGGTTGATAATAGCTTTGATTCTACTGGAATTATTCTTTAATTAGCATTAACCCTAGTTGCTTAGAAATTATTTACTCGGTTAAAGTGACCAATGGTAATAATTAGAGGTTACACAAAAGTACATGAAGATCATGTCTTTGACATAGACTTAATACCGTATGAATTGGTTATCAAAGCATGAAACCAAGATAGACCATCAGGATAAGGTGATTCGTCAAAAGTCTCTAAAATCCAATGAGATCACGTTTGACTCAAAGTCTCTCCCTGGAAAGGGATTGTACGATTTGGAAAGAAAGTGTATTGCTGATGAATCATTTGTTGTTCCATTAGAAGAACTGGAAATTGATGAACAGCTTCGTTTCATTGAAGAACCAGTAGAGATTAGGGATCAAGAAGTCAAAACCCTAAAACGTAGCAAGATCCCTATTGTGCGTGTTAGATGGAACTCAAAGCGTGGACCAGAGTTTACCTGGGAACGCGAGGACCAAATGAAGAAGAAGTACGCACAACTATTCAACGATCAGACACCTACTTCTTAAGGTATCATTTTTAAGATATCTTTTCCTTAAATTTCGAGACGAAATTCCCTTCAACAAGGGGATGATGTCACAACTCTATCAAAACCTTACAACTCACATGGTATAAATCGTTAAATCTCATGTAATTAACTAAACCTAATGTTCTAATTTTCGGGACGAAAATTTTTTCAACAAGGGGATAATGTGACAACCCGTATATTTCGGGTTAACACCGTTCTCATAATCTAAATTATTATTAGTACATATTTATAATTAAATAAAAAAACAATTAAACATAATAATAATACTAATAATAATAATATAATATAATAATAATAATAATAATAATAATAATAATAATAATAATAATAATATGGTTACTAATAATTTGTTAGAATTATTAAGAAAATAAATAATTTTAAAAAAATTGGATTTAAAAAGCCTAGGGGGTGTTTTTGTCAAATTTGAAACTTTAAAAGAAGTTTCACACATAAAATAACAAACTCAAAACCTCAGGGACCTTTTGTGAAAAATTAAAAGTTACAACCCAGCCCCCCGCCCACTTTTCCCCCTTCGATTTTCCGGCCGCCGGCCGGCGAAACTCCGGCGCGGCGCCGGCGACCACCAAAATCCCATAAAAATCGGTTTTCAAACCCCACAAACGCACCCAAATCGAACGTGGGACAGATTGCCACAATAATACATGCATTAATCGGGGAAAAGCTGTCCGGATTTTAGGTGATTGGCCACTATCGAACCCACTAACACATACCTAACAAGTTCCACTCAAACGATAATAATAATCGAATTAATCCAGTATAAATACTCATCGATCTGTTCCTAATCGAATACACCTCTCAATTCAACCTGAAACATACAAAAACCTCGAATTCAATCACCACCTTCTTTCGGACCTGCAACTTACCCGAAAGCTGTCTTCCAAGAAATTTTAACATCAATTGATTGAGGCCTTTGAATCAAGATCATCAGTGGAAGCTTCACACGACTTTAATTCGATTATCATCAACAATTTCCACTCGAACAGATTCTGTCAAAGCCGCGGCTTGTTCCTGTTGGGTTTATCTTCAATTCGAACTTAATCACGTAAGTTACACACATAAGCATACTCGGTTTAACATGGGGAATCAAAGCCCTATGATTTCAGATGTTAACAACATCGAATTGATCATCAATTTGATCCAAGGACAAAGCTAGGGTTTCGGGAATTTGGGGAAAATTGGGGATTGGTCTAAAAGTATGTTTTAAGCTTTGGAAACGGGTTTTCATCGCGGCTGAGGCCTTGGTTTACTGGTATATGTGTGGCAGTGTGTGTTTGAGGTCGCGGGTTCGAACCCGGTCAACCTCACATAATTTTTTAAGGCTTTTTGGACTTTAAAAAAATTACAGAAAAATTCTAAAAATTATAAAAATCAATTTTATAAACTTCTTTTATTTTAAAAGTTATCTAACGATTTTCTATAAAATTATTTCTTTGAACATCTTAATAAATTTATATATAAATTATAAATAGTTGAAATCATGAAATTATTATTACTTGAATTTTAATATATATGTGGGAATATAATACTAGGTATTATATAACGTGTATAATACGGATATATAGATAACCGACACCGTAACCGAGTCGTGAAACGCGAAACCGTACGAGCACATTATTGGTATTTAATATTAATTGAATATTAAATGAAACTCAGGTTAATTGGAAACCGTCCTTTTGGTGCTTACATTTTGTTGCAACGCATTCGAGGTGAGTCTTCACGGCCCCTATTTTACATTCTTTCCTTTTTGAGGGAGAAAACATGCAAACATATTTACAAAATGGTTTTTAGTATTATTGATATCGCCTGTTACGTTAGTACAAACATACTTGAAAGTCCTTACATTCTCGAACTGTTAGTAATATGTAGCGAGGTAATTCTGAGTAGTACTACTGGGTCTGACAAACCCCGCCCGGGCTAATCGCGCTAGCTTGATTGGAGGTCAAACGGGTGCTAAATTGACCTAACGATTGCCACGGTCGGTTAAGACGTGGTGGAAAGGCACTAAACACACACAGTCAGCTTCGGTTTGAAACACTAACTAACTTGTTTATAGGCTCGCTACCTATCGATATGCTTTATATACTAAACCATATGAAACGCTTTCTGACACATTTATTGTTGATTAAACCTGTGGACTCACCAACTTTATGTTGATACATTTTTGCATTTTTTCTTAGGTCACAGAAACGCACAAGGTTAAGAACTCAGCTAGGATGCATTCATGGCATACATCACAACTCAACTGAACTATTTTGTTGAACGTTATTGATTCTTATGGTTGAAACACATGTTGAAACGATTAACTGTTGATTTCTACTTTCGAAACGCTTCCGCAAATCTGAAACACTCATGATTGATTTAAAAGTCTAAATACTTAATGCGATGTTTTGTAATTACTGTGTCTGGTGTAACTGGTGCTATCTGTGATCCTGGTATATCACACGCCTGACGGTAAAACCCCGTTAGCGGATTTTGAGGGTGTGACAGAAGACAACTGGTTGATGTTGAACGAAAACCCTAACTCAAAAATGATATTGGATTTTGCCCTAAGTCAATCTTTTTCTATAATGAAGATGAAAATGGTTGTGTTGTTCTAAAAATCTTTGGGTTATGTTTAGTTGGTTTTATTGATTTAATTTTACTAGGGGTGATAACGGTGATTAACGGCAAGCGGCCGGTGGTTATGTGGTTAAAAGTTAAATAAAAGGAAAAAAAACTATAGAACATTTTCATGTTCTTGATGAAAAAAAAACATACTTTCTACGGATACAATTTAACGGAAAAAAAGATGTTAAATTCTAAAGACATTTACATATCAATCATAGTTAATAAATAAGAAAAATGTTTAAATACAAAATGTATTTTTCCTAGGTGTGAGAATAAACAATGAGTAAAAAAGTCACAAAAAAATTATATCTCATAATGTAAATCAAATTTCAAAAAAGTAATTTCGAGATTTTGTTCCTTAGCCGTCCTCACTAAGAAAAAAAATAAATAAAAATAAAAAAATAAAAAGATTAATGTTTTTTTATTATGTCATTTATAAAAGACACAATGACGTTATTGTGTCATTATGAAAGACACAATGACGTCATTGTGTCATAAAAGACACAATAATTTTTTTTATTTTTTTCAATTATTTTTCTGAAAGCTGACGACGAGAGTAACAGAGACTCCAATGTACTTTTTTGAAATTCGATTTAGATTGTGAGATATAATTTTTTATGACTTTTTTAGCCTCGTTGTGTCTTCTCACACTTTATAGCAATAATACAATTTGTAAAATAACCTCACCCAACAAATAATATATGAAATATAAAAAATATGATAAAAAATTTGTATGAGAGCATAATATATAAATGGTAAATGAAATAACGATACAAAAATATATACTTTTAATTAAAATGATTTATATATATATATATTGATTATTCTTTAGAAAGAATAGTTTTTATAAATTTGGCTTCTATGAAAAATATTTTTTCACAATGACTTTAGGGAGAATTTTTCCCGAAAAGAAACAAGGTGTTTTTGAATAAAGATACTATTATTAATTGTTTTATAAAATTAATTAATTTTCTACTACAACAATGATAAATTACAGAAACACCCACACCACAAAATTGAGGGCTTGCATTGACGTATGTTTCCTTCGGAATAATGTTTTAAGAACTGGATCGGACGTCGAATCGGACGTTTTACTGGTTTGGTGGTCGGACCGGTCGGACCGGTTGGACCGGATTTAACTATATTTTAATTATATTTATATATGTAATTAAATATAAGTGGATTTAACTATATTTTAATTATATTTATATATGTAATTAAATATAAGTTTTTATATATGATTTATACACATATATTTTATAGTTATATATAAAACTTAACTATATTTGTATATCCGATGTACTAATTTATGGTTTAACACCCGTTTTTACCCACTAAAATCAAAAAAAAATTGAAAACCGGTCCGAACCGGCCCGGTTCGCCGGTCCAACCGCCGGTTCGGGTACGATCGACCGGTTCAACCTGCCGAAAACGAACCACCCCAGACCGGACCGGACCAGACCCCGATTCCCGATCGAACCGGTCGACCCGGCCGGTCCGATCCGGTCTCAACAACAATGCTTCGGAAGTCCATCTAGTGAGGTGGTTTCTTTCTTTTTAAGCAATAATTAATTAATGCCTAAATAGTTTAGAATATAAATACAATATAATTACTAATATTTAACCACCATGTCTCCTTGAGGACCTGTGAAAGTGGTTTTAGTGCAATTCGTCGATGATACTCATGGGTCATCGACAGTCGATAGCATAACTAACATATTAATTCCTAGCAGTTACGTCAAATAGAAAATCGAAGCATTTTTTCTAATACGTACGTACAATATTACTAATAGATGTTCATTGATGATTTATTTGGTCATTCGCTGACAAAATTTCCATCAGAAATCCAGTGATACCTTTTGTGTTTATAGAATTCATTATATATATAATATCAGCAGGAAGAAAAATATTTGATTATTTCTAGAATTAATAAAATTTACAAAATGTATATATAACTAGTTGAGAACCATATCGCGCGTTGCGCGATATCATGTTTTTTTATATAAACTGTTTAGACATGACTATCAATTACATTCAAAAGAGTATATCGAGTGTTATATATTACTATCTTTTTCCACTTGGTTGCCTTGAACTTCAAAAGAGTGTAATAGATTGGAGATCATGTATTAACAATGTTCTCAGAACCGGATCGGACGTCGAACCGGACGGCTTACTGGTTTGGTGGTCGGACCGGTCGGACCGGATGGACCGGATTTAACTATATTTTAATTATATTTATATATGTAATTAAATATAAGTAATTTATATATGATTTATACATATATTTTATAGTTATATATAAAACTTAACTATATTTGTATATACAAAGTACTAATTTATGGTTTAACACCCCGTTTTTATCCACTAAAATCAAAAAAAAAAAAAAAAAATTCGAAATCCGGTCGGAACCGGCC
Source organism: Flaveria linearis (assembly GCA_024085815.1). Lineage (NCBI taxonomy): Eukaryota > Viridiplantae > Streptophyta > Magnoliopsida > Asterales > Asteraceae > Flaveria > Flaveria linearis. The sequence continues at coordinate 36,060,751 of CM044015.1, forward strand.
CGGTTCGCCGGTCCAACCGGCGACTCGGTTCGAACCGGCGGTTCAACTGCACAAAAACGATCCACTATGGACCGGACCGGACAGGGGGCCGAATCGCGGTCCGACCGGTCGGACCGGCCGGTCCGATCCGGTCCTAACAACATTGTGTATTAACAAATAGTTAGAACATTGTGCGTTTCAGGCGGTATTGGCAACTTCAAAAGGTTGTTGTTGTAAGTCTTTAGTCGTCCTTTGGCTTTTTTCCTGCTGGTGGACCTGTTTTTGAAATGTTGTTTAGTCCATAAAATGGTAACATGTAAAATAAAATATGTAATAACATCAGCATTAACTACCATACAAACCTCAAAGGAAAATAAAATATGTAATGACATCAGCATTAACTACCATACAAACCTCAAAGGAAAATAAAATATGTAATAACCATGAATCCAAGAACATTGTGAACTGAGTTTGAAGTCGTTAACATGAACATAAATAACATACCAAAAAAAGACCCGATATCTAAAGCCACCATCTTCAAAACCAAAAAAATCAATAACTCACAATAACTCTGGAATTGTTGTTCTAATATTTGCAACAAACAGTACAAGGTTTAATTCAAATACAGGTTGAAATTAAACAGGAACTTAAAACCTCAAAGTAGCCGTAAATGAAATTGAGAAAAAACTATAATAACAGAGACAATTATAATAGTGCAATGGTTGGAAAATTCACATACATGAAGGGGTGAGTCTACTTTGTATTACAAAAGTAGAGTAGAAAGAAGACTCACTACTCAATTCACGCTGCTCTAAGATCAAACACGACCCAAGATGTGATCAACAAAAGTAGATTCATACAAATATTAGTTAGACACGAATAGCCAATACCAAACAAAAGCTGTTATGAATGCCCAATTTCAATCTTAACAATAATCAAAGAACCAAAAAAATTCTATGTCCATACATATACAACATTATCATGTAACTAACCAATCCATATAGTATACACAAACATGCACAAAATATTATTAGAAACACAAAAAGTGCAGAAGAGGGAAAAAAACAATCAACAATAGCTGTTAACACATAAATGTTTCATTCAATATAGAAGTTACCTCTGCAATTTCTGAACCACCAATTCCTAATGCATAATGAACACCAATTTCTAACCTTTGATAGACCTAGATCTTCAAATCCTGAAATCCATATGAATCAATACCACCGAATCCCACATAATGTAAAGATTATATTAGCAAATAATGTCCCATCTAATTTCCAATCTAACAGCATTCTGTTTGATTTCAATACGTATAAAGTTTCACCCGACTAACTTAACCAGCAGTACCATTCATGTCTCAAAACAAACATCATCAATAAATCATGGCACTTTTTTTTATAGAAATGCTAATTCAATTAATATCGAACTACAGCTTTCAAGTAAACCCATATGAATGAAAGACATATGATGACATCATAACATAACTACTGACATTACAATTTGCAAATAGATAGCCTTGTGATCCTTTCCTCATGCATATATAATCACTAAACCAGATAAAAGCCACATTACACTCCACTCATCCCAATTAAACATGATTGGCATCACTATTAACTCAATTTCTTCTATACATTGCTGCTGTGAACACTAAACACTGCGATCATGCTAACTTATCAGTATGACACCACTCTATAAGTTCCAATGCCTGACCATGGTCTGTACAGAAGTCTAAAGATAAACAAACTTAGTTTTGTATGCGAGAACAAAAGAGATTGCTAACAAAACAATGACTAACAACAGAAACAGTGTTAGAGCTCAGATACAAAAAAGATTAAAAACCTAAGTAACCAAATAATAACTTGCTCTCAAATTCAAATGAACTTACCTCTTTAAACAAACAAAAAAACTATAAATATTTCCTGAGTTTGACTTTAGAATTATATCCGAGACCATGAGATTGAATTCAAGTGATTAAATTCTTATCTATAGATAGTATAGTGTGGATGTTATTTTTGTCATCCCACAACAATTACCCAGTTCCAAAATGGAAAAATTGTTAAGAGCTTTCTATTCGTAAATATGCAAACCATTGTTATAAATCCACATTTGGCTTTCAGGTTCCAAACAAGTTATATTTTCACATGAAAAAGCTTTAAAAAAATTACATAGTTGGGTAGACGGTAAAATATTAATTTGTAGCCATCTGAAACGTGTATGGACATAAGCGGAAGGCTGAAAACTACAGAAAGATATCATGAATTGGATATGGGAAAGTAGTTGCTCGAAACTCCATAGTCGATTAAAGTTTCTTTGACCAAACATAAATCCATTTCGTCATAAAGTTACATAAGGTTATAAGCATTAGATTCTTATATGGTTTAATATATAGTTAGTTATTATGTGTTACAAAATGAGGTGTATTCGCATTTCATTGCAAACCAACTATTGTCCTGCCAGAAAAAGAAAAAAGACACTATATTTTGTAAAATTCATCAGTAGTTGCAAGCTGTAGTATTTTTCATCAAACATACACAAACACACACACATTTGCATTTTCATAATAATTCTCAATAGTTTGCTATGAAAAAACAAAAGTCAAAATTGAACAAAGAACAACATTTGGGTTCAGCAATTTTGACTCAAAATTTCAACCCCTGTTTAATAAAAAGCAATAACTTCAATAAGCCAGCAAATTGGACCCAAATTTCCACATGAACTCTAACCAAAAGTATCATCTTGATAAGAACCAAACCGCCAAACATCAATTTAGTTGATTTTCATCAATCAACACCTTATTCTGCAAATTTCATCAAAGACTGTAACTTCAAGAACTAAATTATTAAAACCCCATGATCGAACTTCCAATCTTCATTTGATGCTAAAACTAAACGATCAAACACAAAACCAATACAATGAACCGAAGTTTAACAACTTAAAACACACAAAAAACCCTAAACACAAAAACTAAAACTAAAACTAAAACAAAAGTGAAATCAAACAGACACCCATATGAAAAACTGAAGAGATTAACTTACAGAGCATTAGCATGTTGTATATCAGCTTCAATAACCTTCAAAGAATCTTCATAAGAAGACCTCCCAAGAGGGTAATACATCATCTCCATCCTCTGTGATTTCTTCAAGCTTTCTTCCAACAATTTAAGGGTAATGGTGAGCATTGAACAAAGGGTGTTGATTGAAGTTTGTGTTTTTGCTTTGATCCTTGATAAAAATTGAAACTTTTGACTCTTTATGAAGATGGGTTGAATGAAAGAAGGGAAAAGCTTGGAAAAAAGGCAAAGAATGAGGGTTCTTATCCGATCCGACCACCATAAGCACCCAATCAAGCCTATCAGCATACACAAAGAGCCTCGAGAACGGCACAGCAGCCGGAGGCGGTTCGATCTCCTCCGTCTCCTCCATTTCGTCCTCAGCTTCAACAGGCAAAGCATCGTTACTCGTGTCCATGTACGGCGACGGTAAAACCGTCATGATGCAAGCGGTGGTGGTGTAGGCGGTGGTAGCGGTGGCGCCGGAGAAGGAGAGGTGTGAGGGGAAGAATTGGAAGAGGATGAGGATGGAGCAGAAGAAGAGGACCAGAGGGGGTGGAAATACCAAAATTGCCCCTTGGTACTATTCATCATGTCAAATCACAGTTGGTAAATTAATATTAGGTAATGGTTTTACTAGTTTGTTGTTGGTCATGTATATGTGCATCTCCGGATTCGGTCATGAACAATATGCATTTTTTCACTGTTGCATGCTTCACCACATTGCAACTGTATTTATATAAGTGAAACTTCATTTCTTCATTCTCGATGAAATTAACAATCTACTGTGGGCATTGTAAGTGTATCGAGTGGTAGTGATAGTGGGTGTGGTGTTTCAATTATTGTCGACAATGGGCATATGATGGTGCTCCCATTTTGCCATGGTAGACATGCTTTTGTTTCAACGATGATCCCCCAGTTAGTTGATGAAGGTGTAAGAAGGGAGATCGAGCTAGGGGGCAGGACCGGTGGAATATTGTGTGGCTTTCACTACAAGAAAAAAGCCTTTTTGCGACGATATTTATCGTCGCAAAAAACTTAATTGTCGTCGCAATAAATCATTCGCGACGAAAATTTGGTCGCAAAAAAGTCGCCGTAAAAGAGTGGTCGCAAAATGTTATTTGCGACGAGTTATTTTGTGGGCTCCACTTATTAAAAAAAGGGGAAATTCTGAGAGAAATCTTTTGCGACGATCTTTTTTGCGACGAAATCAGGTTTTTTTGCGGCGAGATATTGCCGCAAATATTTTGACCAAAAACTTTTTTGCGGCGAATTTTTTCAACATAATTTGTTCTTTTTTGCGACGATATATCGCCGCAAAGATTTTGACCAAAATCTTTTTTGCGGCGAAACATTTAATATAATTTTCTCTTGTTTGCGACGATTTATCGCCGCAAAAAAGAACTCTTTTTTTAATAGTTTTGCTGCATTTGCAGCAATCCACCCAGATTTTCTGGGTACCAAACCCAACCTGCTGTTCCAAATCAGTACACACTATCAAAACCATCAAACTAATCGCAAAACATAGCATATAAACCAAAAATTGTCCAAATGTAATAAGTTAAAAGTTATACAAACAAATGTTTTAAAATATTCATAACAAGCGTCAAACTCAACATCCTATGACGACCCACCATCATCATCTTCTTCATCTTCATCATTTTGTTGAGAATGGCCACTTCTCTTCAAGGCGCTCTGGACTTGGCTTTGGATTTGACTTTGCATTTGTGCCATCATATTAGCCATCATCTGGGACTGCCATTGTTCTTGCTCACTGGCCAGTCTCGCTGCTATCATCTCCTCAACCTCAGATTGTGAGAACATCCGCTGATCTGTTCTATGAGGTGGAGGTGGGGGTTGTGAAGGCACGCTCGGTATTGGACCGATGCCACGTTCCCACCCGGGCCGCTCCCCCAACACCTGGCGCATGATCTGTTTCTCTGACATTTCTGGATGTTGTTGTTGAAGCGTGACCATTTGCTCCTTTATAGTTTACAAAAAAAATAAACAATGTTATATATATGGTGATGTTATATATTACTTTATTTTTACAAAATTGTAAGACATGTACATTACTTACATAGTATACAACGGGTTCGGGTTGATAGAAATTACCGCTTGAATCGGTATAGAAGCGACGATATGCTAATATGGCACTCCCAGATTCATCAAAACCTTCTTCCCATTGTAAACACATTATATAGTTATATACTAATATAAAG